>JBBBDQ010030665.1:0-13258 GCA_037127315.1 Ascarosepion bandense
CCTGCTTAACTGCACCCCACACATAATAATTAAGGAGAGCGTAGTCTGAGGAGTTAGATGGCCAGGTGTGAGGGGGATGTGGCCACAGAAAATTGTCTGGAAACTCTTGCTTGCATGGCATGATACAGTCTCTTCTAGCAGCCACCCTCTTGACCCAAGGAAGAGCTACCTCCTCAAGGAACTTGATGCAGACCTCTGTTTTGAGTCTAAGGCTCTCTCCAACAAATTCGGGAGTTCTTTTATTATCAGAACGACCAAAGTGAGTTTTTCTAGCTGCCGTACCTTTGTAATCACCATTAGACTCATCTAACTCTTTCTAAATCCTCTTCATTGTCCTCAAATTGACACACAAATACTCTTAAATGTTCGTATTGGAGATTGCAACGCGAATGACAAGCAGTACAGCTTGGAGTTTTCAAATTTCTGGTGAAGTGAATTGCGTCATGATGCTCGTTTTCTAAAAGACGGTGCCCAACTGACCCTATTAAACTGCGTAGTCAACAAAATAAATAAAAAAAACATGCGCAAAACTAGAAATATAAAATGGCGATAAGTTACCCATCGTACCATGTACATAAAATATTAACTCCGTTCTTAAATGACGTGACGAAATTATTCTTATCATAAAATATTCTGTATTTCAATATGCATCAAAAATGTATGAATAAATTTCTGGATATAAGAATTTTTATTCCCATCTTTCTGCTTATATGGCCTTTCTTTTCTGTTCTGCGCTTGTTAGAGACCAAAATAATTTCACCATTATTCTCTTAATTTATATTACAAATCTTATCTTTACTTTGCAACTACGTCCCACCCTTTTACAGTGAAACCGATAAAATGTATCCGCAATTTCTACTCCAACAGCTTCTTTTCTCGCACTTCCCGACTGTGGAATTCCCTTCCACATACTTACCTTCCCGACAGCTACAATCTCCAGGAGTTTAAATGTAAGGTCAATAGACATCTCCTAACACACTAACTAGCATCCATTCTCTCAAACACTCTTCCCATCTACCCAACCCCCATCCTCGGTATCCTTACCCGTCTATCACCCTCCTTCTGACATTTTCTATATCTAACCACTCTTTCTCATCACTTTCCCCCATGTAACCCCCTAACCACTCTTTCTCATCACTTTCCCCCATGTAACCCCCTAACCACTCTTTCTCATCACTTTCCCCTGTTACCCGCTAACCACTCTTTCTCATCACTTTCCCCAATGTAATCCCCTGCGCAATTGTGGCAGTGGAATGCCTTACTTGGGGTGAAATGATCATAAAAAAATCAGTTAGAGTTTGTCTTATTTCTAAAGTAACAGATTTCTATTTATTAATCCGACAGATTGTATTCCTTTAGACGTTATTTTTATATTATATTCAATAGTTACCATACCTCGGTAGATTCTCTATTTATTTATTAAGCATATAAGAACATTTATTTTCGTCCACCGGCCTGAATATTCGATAAATATTATTATTGAAAAACATGCGCTCTTGAAACCTGCGTCCCGCTTAGTAGGAGAAACCGTCGTTAGATTCGACGTGCTTTAGATCATCTCGGTTGCAAGGTGCATTGTCGATCAGACAAAGTCTAATAGTGCCTTATAAACGCTAATCTTTCTCAGATTCTCGAAACATTCATATCTTCTCAGTTTTATATCCTAACGTAAACAAAGAAATTTCAAAAAATGTGATGAATTTTTATTTATTAATCTGACCTCGAACCGAAATTGAGACGGTCTAAATCACGTTGGATCTAGAGATAACGTACCCTGCTAAGAGGGTGCGGGTTCAAATCCTGCTGGAATGTGCATATTCTCTTTAATAAAATTTATCGAATAGACAACAATAAATATAATGTTTAATAAATTAACTTGGCGTTTACCAAAACACGGGTATCGAAAAAGACTAGCATTATTCTATTACAATTGTGCTTGTTCCTTCTTTTGTTAGTTTGCACGACCGTTACGTCCTGCCTGTACCTCATAAATAATGGATTCTTCCGTTTTGATCGCGTGAAAAGAGGAAAAACGATACTACTTGTTATCACTGAGAAAACCAAAGAAAGAAAGAAAGAAAGAAAGAAAGAAAGAAAGAAAGAAAGATAGAAATGTTTAACGCTTATTTCAGTAAAATAGAGAGTTATCAATTCTAAATCTACTCATTTGTATCCACTTCTTAAAATAACGACCAGCATTCATGTTTGATTTTTATTACAATATTTTGTTAAAGTTGTTAAGCTCAAATTCGCTAGAAACTAGGAAGAGAGTACTGGATTGCTACGTGCTGTCCGTCCTTCAATATGGCAGTGAATGCTGGACAATACCATCAAAGATGAAGGAAAAACTTGAAGCAACTGAAATGTGGTTCTACAGAAGGATGCTACGAATCTCATGGATCAAGCATGTGAGCAATAATGAGGTCTTGGAAATGATGGAAACAAAAAGAAAATTAATACTGAGCATCAGGAAGAGACAGCTGAAGTTCCTGGGACACGCAATGAGGAAGGAGGGCTTGGAGAATCTGATACTAACAGGCCAGATAGAGGGAAAAAAGAGACAGGAGAAAGCAACGGATAACATATTTGAAGGACCTAATCAGGTGGATGACGGAATGAGGATTGCATGATGTAACAGGAGAGGACGTTCTCAGAGCCACCAGAGATAGGGAAAAGTGGAAGGCCATGATCGCCTACGTCCTGAAGGGACAGGGCACATAGAAGAAGAAGGGTAATATTTTATTGTCGTAGAACTCGCCATGAACTTAACTCAATCATTAACTTAAGAAATTCCAAATAAGAAAGCCGTGAAATTTTCATTGGTCAAAATTAGTATGAAATTATTTTTCAGATTTAATTCAAGTTATTAACAAGAAAAGAAACGGAGACAGAATGTCACTTATGCTATTGAGTAGGTACATGTGCGCAGTATTAAATCAATGTCTATTCTATTTTAACGATTTTGGTGCATGTCTGACTTGAAGTTTTAAAAAAATAGAAAACTTCGTCCTATTTAATGAATTATGTAATAATTGAGTGATTTTATTTATAATTAATAAACCAGAAAGCATTTCTATAAACAAGAAATTATTCATAAAAGTGTCTTTGATGGAATTATTCATAAAAGTGTCCTTGATAGAATCATTCATAACAGTGTCTGTCGATAAGAATTAATCTAGAAATATTTTTTGTGAATATTTCCTTCATCTGTATATTTTATTTGCCATTCTTTGAATCCTCATGGTTCTCAGAGTTTGGTCTAAGTCTACAAACATAAATGTCACGTTTTATCATAAATTACTAAAGTTTTTCTCTTCAGTACGATCAGTATTATCAAATCTATCTTCAGTTTACGACTTAAAATGCACTTTTCCAATGATAAAATCCTTTTATTGTATTTTTTAAGATTATGGTAGAAATATTCGAGATTAATAAAAATATGATATCAGTTAGACATAAAGAATATTTTACTGCAATAAAGCATTAACATTGGTTAAAATTTTCATAATATTTTCGCAAGAAATTTTAATATTACGAAATTGATCTGATAACGGTTCTTTTGTTGTTTCGTGTAACGAAATTTTCTGCAACTCTGATTTTATTTGACGCACTGTTTCACATAGAAGACTGTATTTTCTATTTAATTCCTTTAAAGAGTTTTTTAAATCGATATTATTTTTCTTCAGGTCTATGGTATTTTGTTCCAAAAGTTTCATTGCATTATTATCAGTTGTAGAAGATATCTTGTTCATACAAGAAGATTTTATATCCATGCATAGAAATCTGTCTGCAGAAATCGTACAAGGGAATTGTTGAGAAATGTTGACACTTTCAGTCTGAGAAATGGCATTGCTGGTATTATAAGGTTCTTCCGTAGTTGCGTTTCCTTGTGAAGTCGTAGGGTCATCCGCTAACTGAGTCATGTCCTCTTTATAATCCAAAACGTTCGGTATTTTTGCATCCATGAAGTCTTTGTCCTTATTCTGAAATGTAGAGTCATCCGCTAAATGAGTCATGTCCTCTTTATAATCCAAAACGTTTGGTATTTTTGCACCCATGAAGTCTTTGTCTTTATTCTGAAATGTAGGGTCATCCGCTAAATGAGTCATGTCCTCTTTGTAATCCAAAATGTTCGGTATTTTTGCACCCATGAAGTCTTTGTCCTTATTCTGAAATGTAGGGTCATCCGCTAAATGAGTCATGTCCTCTTTATAATCCAAAACGTTCGGTATTTTTGCATCCACGAAGTCTTTGTCCTTATTTTGAAATGTAGGGTCATCCGCTAAATGAGTCATGTCCTCTTTGTAATCCAAAACGTTAGGTATCTTTGCATCCATGAAGTCTTTGTCCTTATTTTGAAATGTCTCCGAAGTGAAAACTGTTTCATTAATACAGGTTATTTTGTCGCATTTCGAGACTTCAATCAGTTCAGCATCCTCGGGTTTAAAATTTTGGAACATGCTTGTCACGACGTTTGTCTTTTCTTCCCTAGGAGGAAACTTAATGGATTTGTCGTTTTCAGGAGAAACCTTATATTCGGAAATAACGTTAATATTATTGTCTTGAGGGGAACCCATTTTCTTTGTGATTATTATATACGCTTCTTGCAGTATAGAGAGAAACGCTACTGCTTTGAAGAATTTGAAGAATACAATGTCTTTCCTTTAAATAAATAAATCCATGTAAACTTAAATGCTTATTTGATGACGTCAAAATATTAAAAGGATAAAACGCTGATTATTTACGTCAATCCTTGTATTCATTTTACAAACATTCTTTTTTATTTTGTATATAAAAACATGAAATTATGGTCTCTCCCTCTTTTTAGGTCCCCCCTGTGAAAATGTGATATTGTGGTGGATGTAGGATTAGAAGATGATGGATGTCTTCTTGTAGGAAATGAGCTAACTGTAATGAGTGTTTGCGTCGTGAATTCTATTAGCTATCGGATAGAAAACCGATGACCAGCTGCAACCCACTTCCCTTTTGTTTTGTGCCACAATTATTGTAATTTCAATGATAAATATGCATTTTCTTTACTTTTATCTTATTATTTATTACATAAACAATACAATTGTGGCACAATGCTAAAATGAATGAGGGGTGAGGTTGGTCGTCATTGACTATCATAAAATCTGATTCGCGACCCATTCATTCATTACAATTTACTGAAACACGACAAGATTTCATTCACCTCAATTCATCTGACATGTATCACAATACCACATACTCAGTGGGAGAGGGGGTACTATAAAATACCCACGACATAAAAATAATTTCCTATATATAAAAATTTCCGTGTTTTATTCTTTTACTTTTACTTTTTATTTTATTCTTTGTCTTGATTAGAACAGCTTTTGATTATTCTACACTTCTTGTATCTTCCTTACCCCCAGCGAGTGAGCTGCTTGATTCGGCTTAGCGGCAGAATACAGTGAGTATTCTTATATTTTTGTGTGGTGGACGGAACCTATTAAAATATACTAATTTTAGTTTCCGTGTTTTGTTGCTTTTTAGTTTCGTTTATGCGTACATTCGCTCCCTCATTTAATTTCAAAATTTCATATACTGAAAAAAGAACAATTGAATTTAACAATGTTAAGAAATTTCTACCGATCTTCTTTATCTCTTCTAATATTTAAACTAAATTTTATTTCTTCTTTTTTGGTCATCCTTTTCAAATGTCACGACTGGTTTAAGCACCAGTTTGTAGTACTTTTGTTAAAAAGAAATCTTTATGTTAGATTATTTTTTGTGGGAGGATCCTTATTTCACAATGTTAAGAAACTTCTACCGTTGTTCTTTATCACTTCTAAATTAAAGGTGGGTTAAACTATGTTATATTTCTCGTTCTTTTTTGGTCACCCTTTTCAAATATCACGACTGGTTTAAGCACTAGTTTGGCTTTATACCCTCATTCATATAAAGGAATTTTCTTTTGTGAAATTTTTAGATAATTTGCACTCAATTTCCCTAGATATACGGGCGATTACTGTCTTATTGTCGTTCGACGTACTGTTTACATAGAACAGCCTACTGTTAGGTTTCATATAAGGAGGTAAATTTATATTTATAAGATTGAATTCAATTTCGAGGTATTGAACAACGTTTTAAAGATAACTTTAATATTGAAACCAAGCTTCTTAAAATGCTTATATACTTTTCTTTGTTCTGTACAATTTTATTGAGGTGTACTAATAAATAGTGATTTTTTTAGCATTGATACGTCTGCCTTCTTGAATGGTCCTTGGGGAAGGTCGGATTTAATATTTTTTATATTCTTATGCGATATAGTAATTGAGGAAAAGTAATGATTTACGGTAGTACTTGATTATAACCACATGCTCACTTTTCACACCCATAAACCATTTTGCAAATGCTAACGCTTTATCAAGACCCTGAGTTGATATAGACGGATAAAATTATCTTATGTTGTATTTTATGAATGTATGCTTTTCTTTATTTTCTGTTTTATCAAAATGATTTATTGGGTGATACCCACCCCGAAACTCTTTACTTCGTTTTTCTTCATCCCTTACCAGCGGCATGAGTATGTATATAAAAGTTTCTTGGAATGTACTACAATTAAATATTTTAATTAATTTTTTCTTCTGTTCCTATAAGGATTTTCTTTTCTAGACATAAAGTGTGTAAAAATTGTTCAAATGTTTTTTCTGTGTTCATGGTTGATATTGAGTTTGGGCTTTTTTATTATTATTATTATTATTATTATTAATAATAATAATAATAATAATAATAATACTTCCATTATTTTAAACTATTTTTATTGTATAGTATGTTGCGGTCGTTTGGTAAGATTTTGTATGTGCTTAGATAAATCATAATTGAGCTATGGTTAGAGAGATGTAACGTAAGTTTTCTTGATAGGCATGTAATGGTATGTCCAATATAATTATTCAAGAATTTCCTCAGGGACGTAGTTTTTTATTTATTTTTTAGTTGCATGTAAATTTAAAATAATACAGGGTGCGATAAATAAACTGTCGACATTTTCTTTTTATTTGCTGTTTGTTTTTGTTTTTTGTTGTTTATTTATTTATTTATTTATTTTGCTTTGTCGGCTGCACAGTATTGTTAGCTTTGTTGGGCACCTTCTGTGAGAAAAAGAGCACCATGACGCAATTCACACCTGAAATTTGGAAATCACGAACATTTCATATTGTTTGGGTGTCAATTTGAGGATATATATCTGGAAACCTAAATTCCCAGACTACAATTACTTGATTATTATGGGGGGGGGGGGGGGGGCGACAAACCAACAAAACTTCTTTAACACCAAAAATTAACTGAAAGCAAGGATTGTGGCAAAATTCACTAACCGAAATAAGGAGACCGTCCAAAAGAGTTGCAAGGGTTTACGAAGTAGTCTGGAAGCCGTGGTTGACGACAATGGAGATTTTAGAATTTCAAAATATTTTGTGTAATTTTGGTAAATATATCTGTTAAAAGGTGTTGTCAGTGTTTTCATTTTTACGTCATTGAAATGACAATTTATCCATTGTGTGTTTGTATATATATATATATATATATATATATATATATATATATATATATATATATATATATATATATATACTCTAGTATGTATATATATATATATATATATATGTACTCTAGCATATATATATATACTCCAGTATATATATATATATATATATATATACACTCTAGCATATATATATATATATATACTCTAGTATATATATATATATATACTCTAGCATATATATATATACTCTAGTATATATATATATACTCTAGCATATATATATATATATATATATATACTAGAGTATATATATATATACTCTAGCATATATATATATATATATTTATATATACTCTAGCATATATATATATACTCTAGTATATATATATATATATATATATACTCTAGCATCTACGCATCAATTATTGGCTTATGTTTACATGGTTTATCACTCGCTAAAGATCTGCCTTCTACTACCGAGCTTTCATAGATCAGAGGTAGAATCGCCGACTGATGTCAACCGGACTGATGAGCTGTGATACAGCGAAACAGATCTGTCTGCGAATGACTATATATATGCATGTATAATATGAAGAGTTCTTGCCTGGGGGCAAAAGACCAGTGGAGTAGCATCATTTATGGTCCAAATTGACTGATTTTAGATCTCGTCATTTATATTCAGTCTTATTGAAAATAATGCTCGCTTATGAGGTTTTCAGAAACAAAACAATGAAGCACAATTTAATTGAAATTTTTTTTAATCATATTACTGCAAGCAAGGCATTCCACTGCCACTATAGCGCAGGGGGTTACATCGAGCGATTGGGTATAGGAAATGTCAGCAGGAGGGTGATAGACGAGTTAAGAGGTACATAGGGAGAGTGTTGGAGAGAATGGGTGCGAGTTAGTGTGTTAGGAGGTGTCTATTGACCTTACATTTAAACTCCTGGAGGTTGTAGCCGTCGGGGAAGCAAGCATGCGGAAGGGAATTCCACAGGCGGGAAGTGCGAGAAAAGAAGCTGTTGGAGTAGAAATTGAGGTTACATTTCATCGGTTTCACTGCAAAAGTTGCTAATCTAGTATCTCGTGCAAATTCACACCTAGGGAGCACCAGTGATTTAAGTTCATAAGAGCAGAAGCCGTGAAAGTATTTATAGAAGAGGCACAGGGAAGCCATGTCACGCCGGTGAGAGAGTGACTGCAGGCGGTCAGCTAAGTCGGTATCGATCACATTACAGATTCTCCGCTGTATTTTGTCAAGAAGCCCGAGGAGATGTTTTCTTTTTTAATGAGAAGAAAAAGTAAAAGGAACTAAAAGCTTTTCAAACTCTAAATTTGATTCAAAGCTATAAATTAGCATTTCTGTCAAAGATTTTTAAAAAAAAAAATATGTAAAAAAAAAAAAATTAATGTCACAGCAAAAAGTAATTCTTTCTTTGATTTTAATATTAAAATCAAAGTTCACTTTTCTCCCTGCTTTCTTTAACAGGACTAATTCCCTGTTTAGGTTTGGGTTTTCGGTTCCTTCTAAAATCTAAAAAATTCTAAAATTTCACTCCCAGTAGCCCATTTGCTTCTTAGTCGCCTTCCTTAGGAGAATTCATTTAAAATAAATATTTTTTTGTACTAAATTGCATCTTAGTGACCAATAAATTCTCTATGTTTTAATCTTTATTCTTAAATGATGTATTACAAGAAAATAAGCTTTTTGTTTTGTTAAATCCTATTGAATACTTTTACTTGGTTCTATGAAGTTATCTTAGGTTTAGACGAGAACAACCTGAGATTCTTTTTTTTTTTTCAATTAGTTTAAATTTAGATAAAAACTAATTCAGTGTTTATATTTTATTGTTTTATAGTTAATGAGTGATAACCAAAAAATTTTTAAAAAATAATTTATACAAATTATAATCTAATATATGAACATTTAAACATCTTTCAATTAAATAACTAGATAGCATGAAAATTTATGCCTTTTCCGAAATTAAAGCAAAATATTTTAACTCACTGTTTTAAAATATTTTTCAAAAATATGGTAAATTATCCAATTCCAATGGAATTTCCAGCACTCGCTCATAATAATATAATCTATTCAGTATGCAATTCATCCATTAACTAACATATTAAGAGCCAGATTTATTTTGTCAGGTTATTAATTTATTTTTTGAGACAGGAGTAAATTGTAGTGCCATCAACATAGTTGAGAGTTAATGAAATTATGGAGATCATTGATGAAGCACTGAAACAGCGTAGGATTCGGGGTAGAGCCTTGGGTAAAACCCGCCTTCATGTGAAAAGTTGTGTGTGTGTGTGTGTGTGTGTGTGTGTGTGTGTGTGTGTGTGTGTGTGTGCCTTTTCCTAGACTTAGCCCTGCGCTTATACAAGCCCAGATGTGAAGATATGGACACTGATCATTTAAACATCTTATAGGCAATATGGATTCCGCTTTGCCAGGTACACGGCCGACCTGCTAACAACCGTAACGGAGTATATGCTACAGGCCCTTGATGAGTCTGATGAGGCTCTCTCGATTGCTCTGGACATCTCCAAGGCTTTTGACAGGGTTTGGCACTCTGGCCTCCTATGCAAACTACGGGGTTACGGTATTACCGGTCGCCTGCTTGACCTAATCCAATCTTTCTTAAATAACCGCAAAATGAAGGTCGTTTTGAATGGGCGTCCCTCTTCGTCCTACAGCACGAATGCTGGTGTCCTACAGTGCTCTATCCTGGGCCCGACGCTCTTCCTTATTTTCATCAACGGCCTCCCTGATGAGATCAAGTCCCAAGTAGGCATCTACGCAGATGACACTACAATATACTCCCGCACCAGTAAGAAACCTGTCGTGGCGGACAGACATAATCTCGCTGCTGACCTTGAACGGGATCTACACTCTGTGGTGAACTAGGGCAAGAAGTGGCTTGTCAACTTCAACTCATCCAAGACCAAGCCGTTGTCTGTCAACCATTACAGGCAACCTCTCCTGCCTCCCATAAGCATGGACCAAGCGATTCTCCCGGAGAGCAATACACTACGCCTCCACGGACTTACCATGTCCTCAGAACTCAAATGGAACCACTATATTGAATCCATAGCAAAATCTACTGCTAAGAAGATTGGGTCACTATGTCGATCCAGGATACTTTTTCCGCCTGAATCCATCCTGCATATATACAAGTCAACCATCCGTCCGTGCATGGAGTACTGCTGCCATTTATGGTCAGACGCCTCTGCCATTCTCCTCAGTGTTCTTGACAAGCTCCAAAGGAGAGTCTGTAATGTGATAGGTACTGATCTGGCGACTCGACTGCAGCCACTTCCCCATCGTCGAAATGTGGCCTCCCTTTGTCTGTTCTATAAATACTTTCATGGCTTCTACTCGGACGAACTTAAGTCACTGGTGCCTCCTCAACAGGTGTTTACTCGTGCAACCAGACTGGCAACTAGGTCCCATCCATTCACAGTCAGGTTAGCCAAATGCAGACGACAATTCTACTCCTGCAGCTTCTCTTGCACTTCCCGCCTGTGGAACTCGCTCCCGTATTCCTGCTTTCCTGACGCTACAACCTCCAGAAATTTAAATGTAAAGTCAATAGTCATCTACTAACCATTGGACTCTAGCTTCTCTCCACCTATGCATCTGTCATTGCATCTACTTTCTCAGCTTTCTATTGCTCCTTTCTAACCAGTTTGTACTCCTCACTCTTTTCTAATTAATCTTTTTACAGTTATGTAGCCCCCTGCACATCAGTGGCATTTCCGCCTTGCTCGGGGTGAAATGATTAATATATATATATATATATCACCTCCAAAACGAATCTACTACTATAAAGTCTCTTGCTTACCTAGCCGAAACCTGTGATCAGAGGGTCTATGTCAATGACATATTGTGGCCTGTTAGGGCCAGGAAGAAAGACACGCAAAGAAGAAGATAGGTTGAACCCGTGTATTTGAATAACAGAACATATATACAAAATAAGCGTGTTATTAATCAGCAAATAGAAGTGTCCGTTCAACTATTAAGTTACATTGCATTTTGACTGCCTCGCAGGAAGTCTCGCAGGTTAGTATTTATGAAAGAGGAAGAGTTCATTCCAATATAGATAGGGCTCCATAACAAATATGTATTTAATAATGATTCTTGAACAAAAAATAAACTATTAATAAAATTATTATCTAATAATTCTTATTAGATAATAAATTATCTAATAAGAAACAGAACACCATATAAACATTTCCAAACAAACTGTGTTCTGGAATTTAAATGAAAGCATTCATGACAATTTGTATCCATCATACAAATTCAGGATGTGAAATTAATAGCTGTTAAATACTTCAAATAGCTCGGTGTATGGATCAAAAACAAAGCATTAGCCTAAAAACTGGAGTCATATTTTTTTTAAATAGCCTCGTCAGATCAGGAGTTCTATATGGATGCCATGCATGGCGCCAAACTCATTTTTTTAATCATATCACCCCGAGCAAGGCGGTAAGGCCACTGATGTGCAGGGGGCTACGTAAGAGTGAAAAGATTGGAAAAGAAAAAACCGGAAACCATATCCTAAACAGGGAACAAGGGATGAGCCTCTACACCTGTTCAGTAGACGTGGGTGGAATGTCAAACCGGGCGATAGTTTAGTCTATCTACTCCAACTGAGAAAAAATAAATAAATAAAATTAAAAAAAAAAAAATAATAATAATAATAATAATAATAATAATAATAATAAATAAAAAGAAGAAAAGTGAAAAGATTGGAAAAGAGAAAAGAGAAAGCCGGAAACCACATCCTAAACAGGGAACAAGGGGTGAGCCTCTTTGGAAATATCTAAACTGTCATCTGTTTCAAACCACTTTCTCACATCGAGGATTTAAAATGGCCTTGAGTGAATGAAGCCTTTATGTCTTAGTGATGAAATTATTTTTGGAAGCTCGTGGATTGATGCTACAATATCACAAATAACTGTATCAAATGATAAACCACATCAACCGAGGACTTACAAGAGCAGCAACAACTGAAATGGATATTTTAACTTTTATTTTTAATGAATAAAAAAAACACAAAATGTTAATTCAACACATTTAGTACACGTCCGCTCACTTTTCAAAAGTATAAATGACTGCGCGTCTCAGCTCCAACCGTTTCTGGTCTCTACGTGTTAAGAAAAAATGCGTATGCTTTATTTCAAGGAAAAATGTTCAAATCAACTTTCTGAAGTGATCATCCCTGATTTCTCTCTCCTTTGGGTGTTATAAATGAAAAACATTGAGTTTATTTGTATAGGGATCACTTGGGTCTGAATACGTTTCGAATTGACAATTTTTTGTTGATGTTTTGGTTTATTTTGGTCGGAAGTGAAAGAAGTGGTGGATCAAAAGTGTCAAGAAAATCGACCAGAATGAATAAAGAGCTTGAGTGGATGTCTGCCTTTGTGTGCCTGTGGTTTAATTGATGTTTGTCATCGATTTTCACTTCGTAAATGTTTGCTCTTAATGCCGACAATAATACCAGATACACAGTTCAGATGACCAGGTCGATAGCTTCTGGCAAATAGAGTCATGATGACAAATAAGTGCATTTTGTTCTCAGTGTATTTCTTGATTCTTGATTTTGTTTTGTTGTTGAAACTTCAAAGCAGCGAGAGCCGTACGAAACTTGTGCCTCATAAATGACTCTGCAGATGATAATTGCTTTTCACTGCTCTGTTTGATGTTGTACTATATGTCAGAAGGAATGCCTGTAGCACCTC
>JBBBDQ010030666.1:0-165000 GCA_037127315.1 Ascarosepion bandense
ATATATATATATATATTATATTATGATTATGATTAATATAAGAACAACTAAAAAATTAATAATTTGTCTTATGTTTTGTTTGGTGGGGAATAATATTTTAAAATTCGTTCGGGATGTTTCGGATAATTCCGGTAGTATTTTTTTCTCCCGCTAACTTCCCCGGAAGTTCCGGTACACTATTCGATATTCAAGGTTGTAAAAAACTAAGAAGAGCCAGGAAGGAATTTGTAACAACTGCACAGTTAGTAGAAGAAAGTATTTCAATTTTCAAAAAAAGCGAAGATTAACAAATTATAGAAAAGTTAATTTTTAAAAAAAGTATTTTCAGTTAAAAGAACGACTTAATTGTTTGAAAAAAATATTAAAAAGTACGCTTACTGAATTCCGATATTTTTAAATTCTCTCTGTTAGTATTGCAAAAAATTAAATAAGAAAAAGTTAGCTTCCTTAATATTTTTAATTTTTTTTTTAACTGAAAATTGTTTTTTGTTACTTTTTAGAATAAAAAATTAGCACATTTCCCCCCTTTTTTTACATTTTCAGTTGCATTTATTTTAATGTTTTTGTGTGAAATTAATAATTCGTAAAAACTAAAAAGAAAAACATGACAAGCTAAGCAGGTGTTTTGAAAAAAAAATTGCTCATTTTAAAAATTTGATATAACTTTTGAAATGAGAAAAATATTCTATTTCAAGGTATGAATAAAAATGACAGCAACAGAAAACTTAAAATAACATTTTATTCAAACTAAGCAATAAATAATTAATTTTGATAAATTATATGAAAAAAAGCAAGCTATTTTTAATTTCCATTAACATTTTTTTTTTAATCATATCACCCCGAGCAAGGCGGTAACGCCACTGATGTGCAGGGGGCTACGTAAGAGTGAAAAGATTGGAAAAGAGAAAGCCGGAAACCTCATCCTAAACAGGAAACAATGGATGAGCCTTCACCTGTTCAATAGACGTGGGTGGAGTGTGAACCGGGCGATAGTTTAGTCTATCTACTCCTATTGTCTATCTAATTATTAGAATAATAAGAACAGTTAAATATTTCTATTATTTTTAATGTTCCATTTTTTTATTAGACTAGGTTAAAAGTAGTATCTGTTCTGTCTTCCTAAAATGATGATGGAGGCTTAATCCCATGGATTGTAATCATGCTGCAGCACCTTCCTCATTGCAGTAGAGAGGTTGAATTAGTGAATATTGACATCCGAATGATACTGGTGGCCAGGACTGTGCAATTCTTGGCTAATAATAGGTACACATGGGTACCCCCACATTAAACCGTGTCAAATCCCAGCACCTTGGGAATTGGGTAAACCTGTCACTTCCTTACTGTAAGATACATCATATTGTGAAGGCGATGTAAATAACTTTGTTACTCAAATAATTAATTGCTTGTTCACTTTTATCTGAGATTTATTTAGCAGATATTTTTTACAATTCTCAATATTTTTTTTTGTTTGACCAATAAAAATCTACATTACATAAAAAAGCTGTTTGATTATATATCATTTAAATAACATTAATCAAACAGTTTTTATGTCATGTAGATCATAATAAAAAAAATCAATAAAAAATATATTAAATACTGAAAGTTTGTTATAGCTTTAATTCACTAGAATATTAAAATTATGCACTTGGTTTTATTTTTAATTCTATCACCCCATATTTTTTTAATTCTAACACCTCATATAACCACTAAGACACAAGGTGTTATTAAGTATGAAAGAATAGGAAAAAAAGAGAAATTTTATTAAGGAGCAAGAACTGTATAAGAATAATTAAGGAGACAGTAGATAATGATTGACATTGCATTTACATTTTTGAAGATCAAAGTTGGCTGGAAAGCATGGAGCTGAAAGGGAGTTCCACAAGCAAAAAGTGTGAGAAGAAAATAAACTGTTATCATAGTTACGCCTAGCCAACTCAACTGTGAATTCATTAGCTCTTGCTGCCAATTTAGTGCTACACTTAAATTCATAAAGTCTAGTAGCACAGAGAAGAGTTCATATGTACAATTACCATGAAATTGTGGTGAGTAGATAGGTAGTAGAAAAGCATATTGAAATATACCCTTTTATCTTAACTTGACAAAGAAACTCTTTCTCTCTTTTTCTCTCAACACATACATTCTTTCCCTCTTTCAATTCTTCCATATTTTTGGTAACCTAGATATCAACCCAGACATAGCTTGTGCGGTCAGCTGATATCATGTGAAAGTTAACCAACAAGTAATGCTCCTGTCAAAATCACATAGGCATTAAGAAAGTATAAAAAGAACAGTGAGTACATGCATAGCCTCTTTAGTTGGTACATTGTTTGCCCACCATGCATGTGGTGTTCATGTCAGCCATCAGAGATTCAATCAACTCACCAACCAGCCAAAAGAAAACTAACTCCATGCAAACCAGGGATGTGCTTAAATAATATTCATGAAAAAAATATGCAGAAAACCAAGGAATGAGTTCAAGACTACAATCTACACACTCAAATACCCAGAACGTAATATAACATAGCATGAACAGCAACCTGATACTACATTTCATCTGACATACACATGTAGGAACAAATATGCTATATTTACACAATTATATAAATACATGGAAGAAAAATTCTTTATAACCTGAACACTGCAATATATATATATATAATAATGAACATTCAAATGAATAATATAGTAATTTATACAAGAAATATATCAAAGACACAAAATACAAAAAGGACAGAAATGATAATCATTCACATATAACAAAAGATGTAACCTTATGGAATCAACAACAAAAATAAAATGGTGGTATAGTTAATAAAACCTGTCCTTTATTCGTTTATTAAGTCAACCTTGTATATAGCATAAAATATTTATAGAAAAGACACAAGGAAGCTACATTGTAGTGGTGGGAAAGTGACTGAAGCCAAAATGCCAGATCAGGACCAAGAATATTGCTGATTCTTTGGATTTTACCAAGAATCTATAAATATACAGCAGAGCAGCGGACTATATATAGCTGCAATATTCAAATCAAGGGCAAATGATAGACTTATAAATATGAAAGATTGATTCTGTAGAGGAAAAATGTCTAGCACAATATAGTGAACCACATTTCTTAGCAGCAGACCTAGCAATAGATTCAATATAGTCTTTGCACTACATGTCAACTTGAGAAAGTGCAATGAGTCATTCTCATGGGGTTTAGTATCAGCTATACTGATGGAAAGCAGGAAGGAGTCTTTCTGGTGATTAATAAAGAGAAGTTTTGTTTTGGAGACGTTAAAATGACTAAGCTATTCCTTACCCCAGTTAACAACAGACTGTAGATCAACTTTTTTAGATAGGCTGTCAATTTTACCTGATTGAACTTACTATTGAGACAGGAAAAATGGTTGTGCTATCAGTATAGATATCAAGTTGAAAACTGGGCACCTGGATTAGTACAAAAAATCTAGAAGAATGATTGTTCAGAACAACTTTTATTTCACAATAAGTATGCCAAAGCCTGTCAAATGCTTTTGAGATTTCCATAGCGACAGTCCAAGGCCCACCAGTTTTATCTAAAGCTTGATATATGACACTATGTGACACTGATATAATTAAAGGGGTTAATGTAAAATATGAGCTAGTAATATGAAAGGGGAGGAAAGGAGATGAATATATTTTCTTTCTTTCTCTTTCTATTTTCTATTCTTGCATACAAAAAAAAACAGATTTGGAAAATGATTATCTGCTTTGGGAATTGAAAGCAGAATTGACAAAGTTGAATTATGCTCACCAACAAAAGCGGAAGTGATGGCTTTGCAGGCCAAGAATACAATTATGTAAATGTAAATAAATCAAAAATAGAACTTTGTTGCTTGAAAAACTGAAATGTGAAACAAACCTGTAAGGTTTGTCTGCATGGTAAACTGAAGGTTCTAGAAACAAAACTTGCTGATGACAGGTTGGCAAAATGGCAGGTTAATGTCCATGCAAACAAAACAAGACCAGAACCTGAGAAATGATATTTGTTATTGGAAATTGAGATAGATAGACTGAACTATCACCCGGTTCACGCTCCACCCACGTCTATTGAACAGGTGAAGAGGCTCATCCCTTGTTCCCTGTTTAGGATGTGGTTTCCGGCTTTCTCTTTTCCAATCTTTTCACTTTTCCTTTTTGTTTATTTATTTATTTTTTTTCAATTGGAGTAGATAGACTGAACTATCGCCCGGTTCACGCTCTACCCACGTCTATTGAACAGGTGTAGAGGCTCATCCCTTGTTCCCTGTTTAGGATGTGGTTTCCGGCTTTCTCTTTTCTAATCTTTTCACTCTTACGTAGCCCCCTGCACACCAGTGGCCTTACCGCCTTGCTCGGGGTGATATGATTAAAAAAAAAAAAAAGTTAAAGATTAATGATTAAAATAATTCTTACCCATTTGCCCAAACAATTTAAAAATTAGATTTGTCATAAAGACAATGAGCTGCCCTGTGAGGATGGGCAAAGATTGAATACTGAGAGAGGAGAAAGGAGAAATTACCTCCATCTATTTAAAAGTAAAGGTGTGAGGCATAATAAAAAGGGTAGGAGTGATTTCCATGACTGCTTTCATTAAGGTGAATGCCTCTCAAAATTTAGAAGATTGATTAATAATGCAAAACTTGGGGAATAATTGAAACCCAAAAAATCGACTGGTCATACACCAATTTTCGGCCAGAAGATCAGCAAATCTCATACAAAGCGCAATCAAAACTTACATGATCTGTTGCCAAGAGATATCCCAACTTTGAAACCCTACCCAAGATTTAGAAGAAGTAAAGTATCAATGTAGAAATTTAAGTGGGAAAGTTGATTTCGTTACCAAGAACTATATGAACCAATTTAAGAATCAACCTAATGAATCTTTTATTTTTGTTTCTGTCTGCAAGAATTTTATTTTTTTAACTAATATAGCTTCACCATGGATCGAGTCAATGCTTTAACTGCTGTTGATATTTGATCTTCACTGCTCTGAGATCAAAAACACAACATGGGTAGAGTAAGGTGTGGATCAAGTGGCCAACAACCAACAACCAGATTGGCCAAGGCCAGCACTGACCAGAGAAGGGTCTGTCCTGTGGTAAACTCATCATCCTAAGACCTGGATTGCTAGAGTGGTTACATCATAGATATAGGCAACATATGGCAGGGGTATATTATATGGTTACAACTAACCAGGTTTTATAGATAGACTTTTTCAGAAATAATCTGTGTTATATCAACAGTTGATGTAGAGAAATGAAAGCAATTGCTTGTTTTAAAAAAGGTTCTGTGATGTGAAATGCTTAAACAATTCAGAGTTGATTAAGGAGCCTAGTCTTATTTTATGTGCCATGTCCTTTCAGGACATAGGTGATCATGGCTTTCCACATCTTCCTATCCCTGGCGGCTCTTAACACGCTTTCTCCTGTTACACCACCCAAATCCTACTCTGCCACCCACTAACTCAAGCCCATAAATCTAGAATATAAATGCATAGAAAATAGCATGGCCACAAAATGAGGGATCAATTTATATACTGAGTATAATATAGATTTGATCCCCCACTTTAAATCCACATTATAATTTCTTATAAACAGTTGACATATATCTCTTCTATGTGCCCTGTCCTTTCAGGACGTAGGTGATCATGGCTTTCCACATCTCCCTATCCCCGGCGGCTCTTAACATGCTTTCTCCTGTTTCACCATGCAACCCTTGTTCCGTCATCCACCTGATTAGGTCCTTCAAATATGTTATCTGCTGATTTCCCATTTCTTTTTCTCTCTATCTGGCCTGTTAGTATCAGGTTCTCCAAGCCCTCCTTCCTCAATACATGTCCCAGGAACTTTAGCTGTCTCTTCCTGATGCTCAGTATTAATTTCCTTTTCGTTTCCATCCTTTCCAAAACCTCGTCATTGCTCACATGCTCGGTCCACAATATCTGCAGCATCCTTCTGTAGAACCACATTTCAGCTGCTTGAAGTTTTTCTTTCATCTTCGAAGATATTGTCCAACATCCACTGCCATATTGAAAAAAACAACATCACGTAGCAATCTAGTACTCTCCTCTTTGTTTCTAGCAAAATTGTCCTGTTTCTTAATACCTTACTCAACTTCTGGAATGCTTCCTTTGCCATGCCAATTCACCTTCAGATCTCTGTGTCGCACTTTCTGTCTTCTGTTAGAACACTTCTTAGGTATTTAAATTTTTGTACCTGCTTGATTTTAGTGTCCCTCACCTGTAATTGCCAGTTTGGGCTACCCTTTTTGCTGATGACTGTGCATTCGATTTTCTTGCAGTTTATTTGTAGTTCTTTCTTGTCACTCTCTTCAGCTACCTTACTGCCTAAGAAGCCAGGAACAAGGAGCCTACTACTTTGCCAAAAAGAAGTAGAAAGCTAATAGGCTGATATTTGAAAGGTTTAGATGATTCACCTGAGTACAGTTTAGATAACAGGAACTTGTTTGAAAGCACATTTCTTAGGGATTATTACAGTGATACAATCAGATCCATATGTCTACTCAACATCGAAACTACGAACACTTTTAATGTTTAACAACTTTTAATGAAACAAGCTGCTTGACAACTTCAAATATTTAAAACTGTAAAAATCCAAAAGAAAATTCCTTATTTTATTTTTGTCTTGAAAAATATGTTTCATTTTTTCTGTATTCTTATGTTACTTAAAATGTGACCTTCAACATACAGAAAAACTAAACATACCTACTCTTATGGATTTCAAACAAGAATTAATTAATAAACAAGACAAAATTAATGACAATTATGGAAACACATTTCAACTCACAGGACAAAAACAGCAAAACAAAATGAAAATTACTATTTTGAAAAGCAACAACAGATGCCATTACAACTCATTCAAATCAGACTGTTAAATGGAAGGGAAGTTATGTGGGATAGGAAATTAAGAATTAAAATCAACTTACTTCTTCACTTTTACAAAAGTTCACAACGACGTGTGAAATCCTGGTGTTTACAGAAAATGTTTAACCGGATTTTGCGAGTAGATGTTAAATTGATTTTCTGACCAATGGAAGTGATTTGCAAGACCAAAAAGGACTTAGCATTCCAATGTGAAAAATCTCGATGACTATAAATGACTTTGATCAGTGTCAGTCAGTCTGATGGGAGCAGTGAGAGAGAGACACAACTATAAATGTAACAGGAGAAACTTCAACCACAACCCAGACATTATAGAGAATTTTATATAGTGGTTTTTTAGACTTACCATGGGTAAAACAAAATAGCGGATTTAGGTAAAAAAAAGATAAAAACCCCAGAATCAAATCGAAATACATAAAATTTTTTAATCCTTTAATAGTCAGTGTTTAGTTTAATTTGTAATGTATATAAATGTAAGTAGAAAAAGCAAATACTAATAAGACAGGGAGGATCGCAAAGCACTGTCTGGGGCCCCCAATCAGGCTTACCTCCGTCCACTATTGGGGAGTACAGAGGTAGTATTCATCAGTCCTGTGTGCAGTCTTAATGAAAAACAGCTTCTCAATTTTTTTTCAAAATCAAGAGCAGAGTAAATCAAAGGTGTGTACTTATTTCAACATTCATCATTTTTTGTAATCACCGAATATCTGCGTTCGGAGAGTATGTTATTTTGTTTAAAGTACCATTTATTGTGGGTTCATTTCATTATGTTGGGGGTGGGGGTAGGGCGTCTGCAAGTTGCATTTTGCGGGGTGGGGGGGGTCGCAAGTTGCATTCTGCTGGTGGGGGGGTGATGTTGCTAAGCACGGCATTGATCTTGTTCTGATTTCGCATTGTATCACAAGATATATATCTTTAGCAAATGATTGCAATTTTAATGTACTACAGTCAACTATGATAAGTTTTTAACCATTCTTGATTACAACAATTTTGATTTGCATAATAATGTCTCTTTTTATTTCAGACAGCACTGTGTCAATATCAAGCTACTCCCATCTATGAACGATAGCTGACTTATATTTTACAATAAAGGTTAGTGGAAGTAAGAAAATTGGTGATTTTCAATGAGAGCAAATAGTATGATGGTATCAATGTGGCAAGTCAAATAGAGAAATGGCTAGGTTTTTCCAGGTTAATCATCAAATGGTTAATAATATTGTCAAGAAGTTTAATGAAGAAGAAAACCAAGCATCGTGTCTGAGCGAAAGAAAAGGGTGCTGAAGAGAGAAGTCATCAGAAACTGTCGTCAGAGCATTAAAGATATTGCCAACAGCATGGAAATGTCACTATACGCAGTAAGAAAGACTCTGAAAGAGCTAGGCCATCAAAGAAGGGCTGCAAAGAAAGAAACTCTTGATTTCAGGAGTTAACAACAACAACAGTCATATGGACTGAGCAAGAGAATTCAAGAACAAAGGTTATGAATTTTGGCAGTCTTTAATTTGGTCAGATGAAAGTCAGCCAGTTAAGTGCCATATGTGATGTTATGGGTTAAATAACAGGACAGATTGGGTTCTATAGCCTTGGTCGGCAACCAGTCTACCGCAGAAAGCAATGGCAACCTACTGCGGGATAATCTTCTGTCCAGTCAGTCATGTCTCTTTCAGGGCATGATCGCCCAAGCATGTTTCACATATGGCACTTAAAACTGACTGACTGACAAGCACTGAAACTAGCAAATGGAGGACCTACTCCATTCTTGTTCCAAATACTGTTTGTTTATGTCAAGTTGGAATTACATAATTAAATTTTGAAACTGGATATAGTTTATTTCTCCTGGTTAAAAACTTTTCTTAGGCCACTATATATGGTGAAGGCTTTTCAAATGGTAATGAATTGGGACAGTCCAAAAGTGCAAGAGAATAAACTATTAGCATAAACCTTTCAGTTATATCTAGCAATTTCAAGCCTAGGTACCAGAGAGGTAAACTTGTGAAAAAACAAATTCTAGATTTAAAATTTCAAATCTGACTCATTGTTAGAAATAAACAAATTTTCTGGAATTTACAAACTTTGCTTAACACACACAAAACTTGTGAAATTTCACACCTTGATGCAAAATGTTTGTCATCCAATGGAAAGGTCAGAATCACATCCAGGAGTGAATTCCCAAATGAAATAAAACACTGCAAAGTTTGACACATGTCAGAGTGTTAAGATGAGGAGTGTAATTAACACATAGCCTTGACTCATGTCAATCAATTGCTATTATTACCTCTCTCTTTCTCTATCACATCTCTCATCTCTTACCTCTCACCTCCTCCTTCTTTATCATTCACTGGTCTACTTGCATGGAACCCTTTAAGACTGAGCAAATACTCCAAAAATACTCCTACCCAATAAACGCTCATACATACATACACATACGTTTCTGCCTACATACACATAAACTCACTCATGCAAGGACTACTATGAACTTTCTTGATACAGTTAACTCCTTACTTTTTTCTTAATGAACATTTAACTTCTACCAATTCATGTTATTCTTGTCTTTTAATAAATTTCTATTCAAACATACAAAATGTATACTTTAATTTTTCCACACATTCTAACCTGCTGACAACCTTCTGATGATAATGAATAATAAATATATTGTGGGGAGTTTGGTTATGATTCACACAAGGATGATTTAACAAACATTAACCATCTCCCTACTGCTTCAAACTCATCAAAAACATTATCATGATATTATTTATAGAAAAGGCACAGGAAAACTATGTTACATTGTGAGAAAATAACTGAGGCCAAGATACGAGATAAGGACCAATAACATTGACCTCTTATCATATCATATTTGTAAACATCTTTGTTACAAAGAACTGATTGTCCTGCAGATCTAGAATCAGTTGCACATTCTATGTACAGTGTATCCTAGGTATATGACCATTCTTCATGCAGCTGAAGCAATCTAGCCTGTTCAAGTTTCTTTGAGCAAACAAAAGAAATATACTTGGTATATAGTAGTTGTGGTAGCATTGTAATCCCCTTTGCTTTGTATACCATAATAATGATAACATTATGTACGTCTTAGGGCTGTGCTTCTCAAACTATCTGATGTGGCGGACCGGTAGTTTGTTTTTCAATGTGTCAAACAAAGCAAGTCAATCCAGCTGAGTAAGAGGAGGGGGCACTGTGAACCCTGGACATTTTTTTTTTTGAGATATGTATTCACTGCATTCACTTACGCGCAAATACCCTTGGGAAAGGTACTAATCCGTCTCTTCCTTTCAGTTATGGGTTAAATAACAGGACAGATTGGGTTCTATAGCCTTGGCTGGCAACCAGTCTACCGCAGAAAGCAATGGCAACCTACTGCGGGATAATCTTCTGCCCAGTCAGTCATGTCTCTTTCAAGACATGATCGCTCAAGCGTGTTTCACGTATGGCACTTAACTGACTGACTATTTTTTGTGGTGCATTGGATATCGACTCAGAACAAGAAATCTGAGAGCCGAGTTCGAATTCCAGTTGAATTCATTGCATTCACTTACACGCAAATACCCTTGGGAAAGGTATTAATCTGTCTCTTCCTTCCAGTTATGGGTTAAATAGCAGGACATTGGGTTCTATAGCCTTGGTTGACAACCAGTCTACCGCAGAAAGCAATAGCAACCTACTGTGAGATAATCTTCTGCCCAGTCAGTCATGTCTCTTTCGAGACATGATCGCCCAAGCATGTTTCACGTATGGCACTTAACTGACTGACTGACTATTTCAGGGACATTTTGAGACTATCTGTAATAAACATGAGAACATTCTAAGGGCAGTCATCATTGATGTAACAAGTCTTCCCAATGTGCCATTGACCAGTACCATATTTGTGCTATATTAGCTATGGCCACTGGTTTTGAGGGTGTATATTTTTAAAAATCCAGAAAAAATATTTAAAGTTAATATTAATACTTCATAAGCAATTTGAATCTAATAATGTCATAGAGTTTTACTATTGTTTCTTTTTTCTTGAAAATCTCCACGTACTGGCAGACAATGGCTTGCGTACCGGCGACAGTACACATACCACACTTTGAGTAGCACTGTCTTATAGTACAGTTCCTTCTTTCAAACACTGCTGTAGGAACTCATTTAAGAGATAAAGAAGATCACTCTTCTTGTCAGCTTTATTAATCTATAAGAGAATGCTGTGGGCCACCTAGAGCTTTTATTGAGTTCCCCCCTTCTGAGAGAAGAGCTTTTAGTTCTTCAATCACAGACAAGGGTTTTGTGCCCTTAACTGCTGTGTCAGAGTGTATTCTATGTGTAGTCAGCCAGTTAAGTGCCATATGGGATGCACGCTTGGGTGATCATGTTCCAAAAGAGATATGATTGACTGGGTAGAAGATTTTCCTGCAGTAGGTTGCAATTATTTTCTGTGGTAGACTGGTTGCCAACTAAGGATATAGAACCCGATCTGTCCTGTTATTTAACCCATAACTGGAGGGAAAAGATGGATTAATACTTTTCTCAAGGTGTGTAAGTGAATGCAAGGAATTCAACTGAAATTCAAACTCTACTCCCTGATTTGTCATTCCGGGTCAATATCCACTGCACTACAATGCTAGGCTCTATCATCAACCTTTATTAAATTTGTTCTTAAAGAATCTAATGTATATTTATCTACCACAATGGATATTTACATAAAAACGCCCCCAAATCAGCATGCAGACAATCACCAAACATAAATAATGTCTACTAGACACATACAAACAGACAAATACTCATTATCATCTGAATCCCATATTGACAAACTAGAATTATGATACACTTACATCTATAAAACAATGTTTACCTTTTTCCAGTTAGGCTTGGAATAAATCTTTTGGAGCATCAAAAAGACATACCATTTCTCTTTGAATTCAGAACACCATTAATTATACTAATGTTATTTAACAAGTCACGTGCACGTGAAATCTAATTAGTCAATGTAAATCAAACAACACAAAAATAAAAATACCAGAATTTTTTCTGTTTTTTTTCTCTATATTTCATTCTCTCATGAAGCTTTAAAAAAATTAAAACCTATTACATTGATAAATGCTTCTTATTTGTTTCTTATGCTATCATTCTGCAAGATCCCAATCCATATTTGATCTACATTTGATCCAAATTCAATCTATATTGTTTTCTGTTATCAAAAGACATTGGTTTTATTTTCTCCTTCCAGCTCACAACCACCTCAGGCCTAATGAAAATCCTGACTATTTATATATTTACATTCGACTGAAGTATGTTATATATCAGGGGTGGCCAAACTGGCTTAATGTATAATAAAGTTCAGATGCTTGGAGCTATAGCGGGTTATCCATAGTTTATAGTGGAGAGTCTGTTCTAGTGAAGGGTAGTTGTGTATTGTTGAAGATTGACAGAATTTGGCCTTGTTGTAGATAACCCACTATAAGTCCTAAAGAAAGGTTGTAAACCAAGAAAAGCAAATTGAGTTGAAAAATAACATTTTATATCAATTAAGGTTTTTACAATCAAAGTAATACTTGAAGTATAGGTCCAATGGATGTTAAAATGTTCATGGCAATAAAATGCTGAAAAGAGAATTAATACTTAGAAATTTGGGAGCGTTGTAAGTAAGGAATGTCTTTGATGTATTCTCTCCTTAGGTCAGTAAGTAGTTTTGAGACTGCGAAAGAAGGTAAGGAGAGGTGAAGGGAGGCGAACATAGTAGCTGCTTGACTTGGTCAAGGGAGATACTAATCACTCTCATCTGTCTGGGTCTCTGTGTCAGTCTGTCTGGCAGTACTTTCTGTATTAGCTTTTTATTTCACCTTTTTGGATCGCAGGTGATCATTTGGGAATTCATATCCATATTTGATTCTGGGCTTCCCATTGGCTGATAAATAAAATTCATGTAGGCTAGCGAACTGGAAATTTAGTATTTAATTAATTTTTATTTTTCAACCGGAACATCTGCGCAAAGCTGGCGGTGCACCGACAACTTTTGGTCATTTGCTTTTTTGTTGTGAGCGTGCAAACATCCAGTCCATTGCTATGCTCGGTTGGTATCACCACAGAGCCACAAGATGTATACATTTTTGTTCCATACATATGTGACAACCCCTACACCCTTAGAGGACCCACATCTTTAATTCACCTATTCATTAGCTGTCTTTTGACATTTTTATGTAACTCTTGCTGACCAGAAATTTCTTTAATCCCTCTGCCACCCTCAATTCTTTCCCTCAGCACTAAAAAGCAATGCCTCACATAGAGCTAGCATTAAAATTAGGATGCAAATTCTTAGTTTTTTTACTAACTATGAACATTAAACTTACATTTTAACCCAATGGGATCTCAATTCATACCCATAAATGATTATAAAGCTTGAAATTTTTCTTATTTACTTTTGATATTAACTGTGATGAAAAAAGGAGTCCAACCAGCATATTTCCATGAGCCGGATATTAAAGGTCAAAGAGCCAGGTATTAAAGGTCAAATAGCTGGATATTAAAGGTCAAAGAGCTTGCAAGCTACAGTTTGGCCATCCTTGTTATATACCACATATAGTTGCAAGAGAACAAATAAAAACAACTGTTAGTGAGGTGGAAAGAAAAAGGAGAAAGTTTTGTTGAAATAACATTTTCTATGTTGCTAGTATAGAGGATGAAGATGGAATGTCTTTTTGTAAGTGGGTGAAGTAACCTGAAGAATGAAGAAATTGGTTGTGTATGAGTGTGACATTGAAGTTTGTCTCAAATTAGTTGACCCAGGACTACTGGTGAAGTCTATGACTGCCTGCTTACTGCAATGAGTATTGTAAGCAGATCCTTTTAAGCAATCATGGTGGATACATGACTCAGTGTTTTTGCTAGGTTTTTGCTTTAGCCGTTACATTTAACTCAGATATTTAAATTGTATTTTATATTTTTTTAAGATTTTTTTGTGAGACAGATGCTATGCTTAGTGTCCTTGCACACAGAGCAACTGTTTTATTTTTAATTTTCCTTTAGCATTCACACCCAGATGACAGGTTTCAATGCAAAGTGAAAAGAAAGAGATCAAATTTGAAGCAGGTTATAACAAGCATAAAATTTTGCATAATTGTAAGTTGTGTTGATTTAACTCAATTACCAAAGCAAAGTAACTCTAAGTCTTAAATGATTGTAGGATATTTTAAAGAACAACAGGTGACAGTTGTTAACATCTAAATCTAAACGTATATAATAAATGGAACTTTGTCTGTGTGTCTCTGTGTGTCCATTACCTATAGACTCCGAAACGGCTGAACCGATTTTCTTGAAAATTTACACAGTTGTACTATAAGCATCTGCGAGTGTTCTTAACTAGGTTTTGTGTTGAGATACCCCTGATAAATATCAAAAATCCATAATTGAAAAAATTGGGTTATAGAAGGAGTGGTCCAATTTTAATCAAATTTCATACACTCATAGACAAAGACATAAGAAATGATATTCAGAAGTTTCAAGGTTGCAGTTCGAAAAAGATTTTGGATGTAAAGGAATCTATAAGCAGTTCAAGAATCTGCTCAACAGGTGACACAGTATGTCTCTTCAGCTGACTATATGTTTCAAAAGAATACCAAGTTTTTTAAATTTGGTAAAAACCATACATATACTCCTGATGAAGACTGGGGGGCAAAATGGCAGAAACATTGTAATAAAAATAAGAACAATGAGGATGCTTGTATACCTATGTTGTTCTTAAAACTGCCTGGTCTACAAAATCTGCAAAGCAAGAAATACAGCTCTTCTCAGAATTCATGTTGTTATGCTTTTGTTTTTGTTTTTTTTATGCTTTTGTTTTTGCCAATTCAAATAAGTCTAACAGCTTCTTTTAATAGTTTGCTTTATCTTTTTGCAGTAATGTCTGGTTTGAATTCATTTTGTAAAATACACTAGTTTCTTTTGCTTAGACCTTAATATTACAGTTACAGTTACAAATGTCTACTCTCAATACGACACTGAGTGTCCGTGTGTAATGATTTTTTGGGAATATTTTCAAGATTAACTGGTGTATCATTTGGATCTGATGAGCCACAAGGTTAGCAGGGGTGAAATACATATTACCCATGAAATTGTAGAATATCTAAATTTTTTCTAAATTATATCACTTTGTTAAATTAAATAAATGAATTTAACATTGAGTTCTTTTGAGTTCATCTTTATCAGAATTTACCTGACTAATATACCAAGTATTCTATGTTTTATATATATATATATATATATATATATATATATATATATGTTATAAATTATAAATTTAGAACATATTCAAATTACAATATACTACAAAGTGTACATTTTGTTTCAACATTGAAGGGACAATGTCTCATCAGGTTATAAATGTTATTTTTTATTAAAAATAATGTTTATTACCTGATGAGACATTGTCCTTTCAATGTTGAAACAAAATGTACACTTTTTTAATATTTTCTTCATTGCTTATTCACTTAGATATATATATATATATATAGTCATTCGCACACAGATCTGTTTTGCTTTATCACAGCTCATCAGTATGGTTAGACTCCGATTGCTTTTAACCCAGGATTGAAACCCGACCAAATTGGCATCAGTCAGCAATTCTACCTCTGGGCTATAGGCGCTTGGTAGAAGAAGGCAGACCTTTTTAGCGTGTATATTATCATTATACACGCCCAATAGCCAGAGTGCTCTAATTCATTACTGAATGAGCGACACGTACATACCAGAGTAGCTACTGGATATATATCAGCATACAGTGTGGGTATAGAAGAATCCAAAGGAGTATCCTGTACTATTACAGTGGTAGGATAACTCTCTAAGAGAGCTCTAAACATATATGCATATAAATACATATAGAGCAAATTTAAGAAAAATTAAGGTCGACACGTTATTTCATGGTGAATCGGAAGTATAGGCCTATTTCAGGCGAACCATCATCAGATTCCATCTTTATTTTACAAAGGATTTTACATGAATAAAATCCTTTGTAAAATAAAGACAAAGGCTGATGATGGTTTGCCTGAAATAGGTCTATACTTCCAATTCACCATGAAATAATGTGTCTGCCTTAATTTTTCTTATATATATATATATATATATATATATATTATATTATACTAAGGAGAAGTCTCCCTGTGACAGATAAAAAAACAAGGATCCTGATCTCTTATACATGTGCTTCCATGTGGCAACTACCCACAGTACCACATTCATTTTTGTTATTCTCAAGAAGATAGAATGTTAATTTTTGACCTAATATCTGAGAGGATTGATAATATCCATCAGCTAGCTTTCATATCTGTGGTAGCTTCAAGTTAATTCACTTGAACAAAAGGCAGATACTGCAGAGTCTTCTCTATTGACTGTGAACCAACTCAGACCATTGAAGAACCAATATGTGTTCCTGATACAACAGGACATCAGGCAATCCTCCTTGACCTCTTCCTCACATCCTGCCTTGAAAAATACTTTATGGAAGTGTTACCCTCCAATACATATCAGACCATTTTCTAGTCCAAACTGACACCAAATCAAAGGCATCCCCTGATTTGCCATTTCATAGAACAATTTTTTGCTATACCAAGGCAGACTGGGACAACTTTAGATCTTACATACTTGTGCAAATTAATTGAAACAACTGTTTCAGTTTCTTTTCTTTCACCATATAGTCAATTTTAGACCCACTGAAGTGACAGGGTGTAATTGATTTCTATTTTTTCCTCAGATTAGGTCATTTACAGTGGTGTGCAGTAAATATAAATCTATTTTCAGGCTATATGATGAAATTTGTTTGGCCTTGAAAAATATTGCACCATCCATGATTGCATCAGGTTTTTATCATGGCCAGACACTATTGTCTTGACTGTCGATTAATTGTCCTATGGCGATTGTCTGCAATTGACAATACTCCAAAGAAGCATACAAAAATTGTACACTGCATAAACATACTGGCAAGTTTTACAGAGTGATTGTGGATATTGTTAGTGTCAGCTTTTCAACTGTCAGGCGTGTTATCAATGCAAAGAAAACAACTGGATCCGTTATCCCAAAACATAAAGGAAAAAGTAGAAAACTATGCCAAGAGATGATGTATACATGATAAGGGAAAGTGAAAAAGATCCTAAGAAGACATTATTCATTTTGTTTTAATTAATTTGCACAAGAGTGTACATGGCTGAAGATCCTCTTTTAACCTTCTTTAATCATGCTACCTCAAAAACTGTTGACCTTGTTTCTGAATGGATTTTTTTGGAATAGAGAATTTTATACTAATCACTGCAAAATTCGAGCAGCCAACTCTGGTTCACTCTTGATTGAATGTGCTGCAGCCATAGCTCACTGCAACCACTATTTCAATATCTATTATAATGAGCAGTCCAATTGAATATACAGAACTGCTTGCAATCATTACAAGAAAGTTATGGAAAATGTGAAGTGTAACTTGAGGTTTACCATTCTCTATACCTTCACATCTTTTGGCAATACATTTTCTCCTTCAGTCATTGTTTTGTTTTGATTATTGCAGTTCACTGACATTCAACTTCTGTTAGTGACAGAAAATCAAATAAACCCTCTACAATTGATAAACCCGAGGCGATATGAACATGCAGAACTAAAAGATGCTAAGAGATGCTAAGACTTGAAATGGAAGTTGTCTCAGAAGGCTACCTGCACACTGTTCCAAACCCTTCATTCCTCAAGAACTAAATAACTGTACACATGTCTGGTTACAGGTTGACATAGTGAGGTACCCTTTAGAAACCTCTTACACTGGACCATTTAAAATCATAGAGGGATACATGAAAAATATTTTCTTTTATAGCTCCATCCTGGAAATCATCAAAATCTATCCTTGGACAAACTGAAGCCTGTAACACAGGTAAAAAATACCTCTGTCTGATCCCAAATCAAAGGGAGTGGCAACAGCTGATAATGAAATACTCACAGATAAACTATCAGCTACAAAAAAACACCCCAGACAAAGACCCCACCAAAAAAAAAAAAAATTGAACAATCTCAAATGCAACCTAGAACCACACACTCAGAAAGACAGATAACATTTCCTGAAAACTATGAGTTTATAGATCACTACTAAATAATGTATTTATACAACACTGCTTTTGGGTAGTGATATATTGTGGAAGAATGAAATAATAAGAAAGAAAGAAAGAAAGAAAGAAAGAAAGAAAGAAAAATTTTTATTTTCCCATCATGCAAAAAAAAAAAACCAAAAAGAGTTTCATGTTCAAATTTTATGATCCCACTTCTGGAAAAAACATGATCATTTTCTTTTCATTTCCCAACCATCAAGTTTGGATGTTTTTGGTACCTGTCTCAATGAAAAGAAGATTTGGCCACCCTCACTCAACATCAGGCTTACTTGAGATTGATCATTCTCTATACTTTTGCATCTTTGTACCCATGTGTGTCAATAAACATTGCTGATTCATTTTCTACTCGTCTTTGTTTTGTTTATTGTGGTCCACCAACATTCGACTTTTGTTAATGGTACAAAGTCAAATACACCTCTCTACAGTTGTATACATTCAAAATTAGCTGAAAAGAAATAGTTTGAAAGACTTAGCTTTCTTGGATTGTTGAAATAAAGTTCTTTGAAGTACCAAATATTTGGTTAAGGCTGATAATATATTTAGCAAGTAATTTGACACTGGCAAAAATCTAAATTTTCATATGATTTCATATACTTTTCTCTTGTTGATGTTTTTTTCTTAAGTTTATATAAAAATGATTTTGCATACGCTGGCTATTTTCTTTCCTTTTTTTTTTTTTTTTTTAGATTCAACTATTGATTTATGTGGAAACAAGGTTTTCATTATTCCAAAGAAAATTTCAAATAGGCTTGTGAATTTCTTTATGTCTTTTTCCTTAGTTTGTCCAAATTTGAAGGGAGTAGGTAAAGGGAATTATTATTTTGTACTCACCACAGACTATCCTTTCTGAGTGGCAGCATAGGTTAGCTTTTATGTGTGATATTGTAGACAATCTTTTATGATTACTATTACATACTAAACTTTATGAGATATGTTATATAGTAACTTTTATCAGTAGCATCATATGCTAACCATTATGAATAGTATTATATTACATGATAATATTCTTATGAGAAACATTTTCTGTTAACTATTATGTGAAGTATCATATACCAATCTTGATGAGTGGCATTATATACCAACTTGATATTATATATATTGACCTATATGTGTGTAGCATTGTATACTACATATTTTGTGCAGCATTATCTACTTACCATTATGAGTGGCCTTATATACTGACCTTGATCATTGAAATTATGTACTAATCTCTCTGCGTAACATTATATACTGATGAATGGTATTATTATAATTTGTATTTATTCTAACCTTGCTTAGTAGTAATAGCATTATACACTGACCTTTATTAGTGACATTATTTGCCAATTGTTATAGCATTATATGTTAACAATTATGAGTGGTATTATAGACTAATTTTTATGTATAACATTACATACAAACCTTTACAAATGGTATGGCATCCTGTCTATTCTTAGTGCTATTATATACTCACTTTTATCTGTGATATTATGGGCAAACCATTATGAGTAGCATTATAAATAAATCTTTATGAGGTTAATATTCATGAGTGGTATTTTATTCATCAACCATTCATCAGTATATAATGTTACGCAGAGAGATTAGTACATAATTTCAATGATCAAGGTCAGTATATAAGGCCACTCACCAAAATTTTTTTAAAATTTGCCGCCTGTGGAACTCCCTTCCATATAGTTTTTCTCGCATTTCCCACCTGTGGAATTCCCTTCCATATACTTGCTTCCCTGACAGCTACAATCTCCAAGAGTTTAAATGCAGCACCAATTGCTATCTCTAATCTCCTTGACTCACATCCTTTCCTGACAGCCACTGTATCTTGTTCTTCCTTTCTACTCTACTCTCATGCAGCTCTCTTCACACCAGTGTTCCCATCCTTCTTTTACCCATTCTTCAATAACCCCTGTGACCTGTTTCTCTTTTTCTTTATTCTCCTCTTATGTAACCCCCTGCACACCAGTGATAGTACTACCTTGCTCAGAATTAAGTGATTATTAAAAAAAAAGAAGTATAAGTGATACCTGTGCATTGTGGTGTGGTGAATATCAGCTCAGAATGTGAAATTGGGGAGCCAAGTTCAAATTCCAGTTGAATTCCTTGCATTCACTCACGCGCAAATACCCTTGGGAAAGGTATTAATCTGTCTCTTCCCTCCAGTTATGGATTAAAAAACAGGACAGATTGGGTTCTATAGCTGGCAACCAGTCTACTGCAGAAAGTAATGGCAACCTACTGCGGGATAATCTTCTGCCCAGTCAGACATGTCTCTTTTGAGACATGATCGCCCAAAACATATCACATATGGCACTTAACTGACTGAATATAATAGTTGAAAACATGATTAAGGCTTCTACTGGGAACAAAGTGGGGGATCGGTTTTCTATTGTTATGAAATAATAAATTGATCCACTACTAATTACTACTTAATAATATAACACATCTTTCTCCTTCTAGCTATGAGTCAAATAATAGGACAGATTGGGTTCTATAGCCGAGTAGTATTATATGCTAACTATTATGAGTGGTATTATATGCAACCCATTATCAGTAGCATTATTTACTAACCTTTATGAGTGTTGTTGCGTTTTCTAACGAAGTAAGATCGTACCCTGCTTTGATAAACAGAAGTGATCTTCGTGAGTTCCAGACTCGAAATGACAAAATGTGTCACTGTGCAGGGGGATCCATGCATTGTTCCATCTATTTGACAGCTGAATCAATTTGACAGCCAATTGCAAACTCTCCTGTGGTACAAAAAGGACTGCTTGTTTTGAGCCACCCCAAAGGAATAAAAAAGGCAAAGAAATGACAATTGGAGCAGTCTTCTCTCACCCACTAAGGGGAAACCATGCCGCTACTATGGATAGACATTTCAACGGCACATAACCGGACTTCAAACCCAAGATAAGTGAATCATTCTGTTTGTGTATATTACTATAATCCCCTTGTATGACCTTTGTTGACCTGCCTTCTTCTTCTTCCACATTATAACTCCATTTGTCTATTCACAAAAGGGAGAAATAAATATTTTATGTGTTTATTTCTCGCACCAAAAGATTATCCTTATTCTTCATTGTCGAGTTGTTTAAATCTGTTTTGCAACCATACACATTTTTACGCCCACAGCACATATATTTACTCTGTTTAGATATATAACAGTGTCATTATATACTTGTTTACAAACTTGAATCTGCCCACAAGAAAAAAGACAACTATTTAACATAAAAAATATTACATATTTTTATTATTATATTTTTTACATCTTAATTTTTTTAGTGTGTTTGAGTGTTAGATTTTTTATATTTATCAGGATACAGTCTTTTCTATTTCTTTTTTGATGAAAAAGAAATGATAAATAAATGATTTCTTTGCATGTATGTGTAAAAAAAAAAAAAAGGTGAAAAAGAAAGCCAAGAGAAAAGTGTAAGCATCCTGTAGCTTGGGGAAGAAGATAGTTGAATGTGTTATGGAATTTTTTCTATCTGTTGCCAGTTGTCTTTCCTGGTTTGTCTAGAAACTTTGCTTAAATACTCTTCAAAGGGGTCACAAAGCATTTTTTTATTGTTGGTAAGAATGTGACCAGTTTATTGAAAAATATTAAATATTTATTTTTGAAGCATTCATTTTTTTTTAAATGGAACAATGCACAATCCACCAACTCAGAAACCTTATTTTTTGTCATTTGACTGTAGTGTCTGGGTGTTTATTTCCATCTTGGCACCACTTTATGAGTTACATCATATATTGACATTTATGTATTGCATTATAAACTAATCATTATGAGAGGCATTATATACTAACCTTTGTGGGTGGTATTATATGCTAACCATGATAACTGGTTTTATATACTAATTTTTGTGTAGCATATACTAATCACTATGAATGTCAACATATGCTAACCATTAATCGTTATATACTAACTTTTATGATTAGCATTATATGATAACATTTCTGCATAGTAATATATACTAACCTTTATATGGTGTTACATGCCATGTTAATCAGTATGAGAGTGCTATAATATTTGGGTTGGCCAAAAAAACTTGTTTGGTTTATTAATTAAATTTTCTACTTGATAAGCGAACAAACTTTCTAGCCAAATAAGTACAGATCTCAACAAGTGGTATTATATGCTAGCCTCTATGAATAAATGTATTATATGCTGGCTTTTAATAATGAAAAGAAACACAATCCACCTCATTTTTTTTAAATATAAAAAATCAGGCTATTATCCAATTCACTAGTTATTAATAATACATTTTTATGTTGAATATGTCATCATTTTATAAACCTTTTTGTGGAAATATTTTTAGTTTTTTTCACCTTCATTTTTGGCATATCATAAACACTTTTTTTTAAGTTTGGAGGTGTTCATTTAATTTTTTTTTTTTTACTGTTATATAAAGAAAATCCCTGAACATGTAGTTTCAGTAAAAAAACGAAAAACAAAAACAACAAAAAGGACCTTTTTTGTTAATTCTCCCAAAATAAAAAGAATTTATATTTACTAAAATTTACACTAAATTCTCCCTGACCGAGACCCTTCTACACTAGTAGGGTTGACCTAGGTCCTTTGCGATTACTTTTAAATTTTGATTTAAAATTTAATTTCAAACAAAAGAGTGCCAAAAAAAAAATTAATAAAAAACATTATTGATATCTTGGATGAATTTTGCAATAAGTAATCATTTAATCTTACATTGTTTTGAGTGAATTAACAGAAAAGATCTTCTCTAAAATTAAAACACAAACGATACCAGTTTTTAGTTTCTAGTATATTTTTTTTACTCGATGTACTTTTAATTAATACTGCTTTTTACGCGCCTTTTTTTGAAAGTAAGGGTAACAGTAGAAGACTTATTGAATTGACCGATAGCACACGTGTAATAAACGATATTTTCAGTTTTTTCAACTTTTAAACAAAAAGTAAACATTCTACAAATTTCCTGTTTTATTAATCATTAAGTTTATTTATTACACTTTGAAACAAATCTCTAAGGCGCAAATATTTAATTTTTTAAAATTTATATTGTTTAATTTTTACATTTTTATTTTTCTTATGAATAGTAGAGTTTGAGAAGTCGAGTGGCCCTGCCAATAAAAAAAAAAATATGTAAAAAAACCTTATTTTAATAAAAAAAATTTTTTTTTATTCTAGTACAGTACACTACTACTGATTATTACTTAGACCATTATCTTTCAAATAAAACTAAAATTTAACAATAACATCAAAGAAGACATAATTTATTTAAATTATTGAAAATGCGTTTAATTAATTTCTTTAGTAATTCCATGATGACAGCCAGGTAAAAAAAGCTAACGCTTAACTTTTTGACAGACTTGAGTACTTTCAATAAAGAATGTTGCATTAAGTTACCATTTTGTTAGTGGGGTTCATAATATGTAAGTTATTTCATCGTATATGAATCTTGGCAAGCTGTCAAGAAAATCTTGGTAAAGAAAGATCGACTAAACTCGATATTTCATATGACGTCGTACCAGTCTTAAGAAAAATAAATTGTCACCGACTTTTTTTTTATTCATTAACGTCGTAAATTGTTTTCGTGAAGAATTGATTTAAAAGTATAGTTTTTACATTAATTTTACATAAACAATAAGCAACTTCCGCACATTTATAGTACTTTTTCTAGCTAATTTTTCATTCTTAACTTTTTTATCTTTTTCTTAGGGTAACAGATCTCCTTGGCTTCACTGCCATTTTTAACCATTTTTTATATGCTATAAAAAATTAAGAAGCAGCACTTTCAAGAAATAAATGAAATTAGAGCTGTCATAAACTTTATTGCTTTTAAATTGATCCTTTGGCAATTTTGTTTTATTTTTTTGCTAAATTTAATTCCAAGTTAAACAAGAAGCAATTTACACAATTTTCTACAAAATACTTCTAGAAATAAAAAATATGAAATTTACTAAAAATTAAGAATTCTTTCACTTAAAAAAAGTTTTTAATTTCGCATTTTCTTTTATATTGTCATTAAAATTTAAAGCATTTTTTTAGAGAATGCAGATATTCACGACGAAATTTAATAAATATATCCTTAAAAAAATGTTTTTCAAAAGGCTCTACAGGTGACGTAATTATTCTCATTTCAATGTATCAAAAATTAAGAAACTTTGTAATAAAAAAAATATAAAATAATGTTTCAAACGTAGGGTTAATGTTTGCTACATATGTAACATTCTGGTGAATTTTAGTATTCCTTAAGCCTTAGTATCACATTCTATACCAAAAGAAATACTAAAAATAGAAATGAAGATTTTTGTTCGTTCATCTTTACTTTCATTATCATCAATATTTAATTTTTCTTTTTTTTTTCTTTTTGTTAATTTGTTTGTTTCTTTATTGTTTGTTTACTTTTTGTCGGTCTCTCTCTCTCACTCTTCATCTCTTTCTCAGACTCCTACTCTCTTTTCTATTGCTCCTCCTGCTACTATACTCCTGAAATATATAAAGATAGTAAACCGAAGGGGGGGGCATCAATACAAAAGCGCCAAAATCATTAATGCCGGGTTCTTTAAAGTTCAAAGATAAAGCTCAGTCAAGTAGCGGATCTGATATTCAAAACATGCCGAATATCAAAGTGTTTAGTGGGACCTCTCATCCAGAATTGACCAGGAAGATCTGTGATCGTCTGGGCATCGACAAAGGAAAGGTTGTCACAACAAAATTCAGTAATGGAGAGACTTGGTAAGAATAATGAAATGTTACATTTAAAAGATAAAAGTAAAACCAATTAACTTGGTATGGTTAGACTTCAGAGTTTTATGTGAAGAATTCTTTTTTTCGCTTATGTTTTTTTAGTTCATCTGTCTTTTTTCTTTTTTTCATATATATATATATTATAAATATGTATATATATATATATATATATATATACATCATTGGAAGTGTTTAATGTAAATTGTCCATGATTTTTTATAAATCATTTTATTATTTTGAGTATATTGTCACAATTATGAGCGTAAATGTATATCCATTTTCTGCTGAGCTCTTAATGTTAAACAAGTGAAATTGACATCATTTCAAGGGGAAAAAATCTATTTATAAAGTTTACTTATAATATTTAATAATCAATCAATTCATCTCAACTGTGGGTTTCATTACTTAACTTTGTTTTTAATGAAAATAGTAAATCTTGAGCTTAAACACTAGTTTTATTAATTTCCTAAGGACATTAAACCAACGCCAAATAATGATTTTTTTGTTTATCGTGCACAATCGCTTAAAAGCAAAACTAATTTACATTTTAGATTTCACGGAAAATTTTTTTTATTGACATCCGTTTTTATACTTTTGAAAAATCCTTAACTTAAATATATCTAAAATGTTAAAAGCAAATTTGATATTTAAAAGAAAAATAAGTTCATCTGACATCCACGTGGTTATGTAGGTCGCAGTCTTCATTTAGTTTAAAAAAAACAAAAACAAATGTAAAGAACAAAAATGACATTTCAAGACTTAATTTAGATATTTATAGATTCTTGCTTCGAACTTTAAATATGCATGTGACTTTTTTTTCAGCGCTAATTTATTCATGCATACATTGTCTTTTATGTAAAGGCCATGCTGAAAGTACGTATCCCACGCGTACACACTATCACATTTTTAACACAGCCTTTCATTTTTTTAGTGGGTATGGAGAGATGAGCAACCTAAATGCATTTTTTTTTTAACACGTGGTTTAATTTTTTTTGTTACTAGTGTTGATTTTATTAATCTGATTTTATAATCGTTTTAATAAAAAAAAAAGAAAGAAAGTTTTTTCTATTTAAGGAAACCTTTTTTTTTTTCACATTTATAACTTTTATTTTATTCTTACCAATATCTTTAACCAGTTAAAGAATAGACTTTCTAAACAGCCAATTCTCTTTGAATGCGTGTTATTTTTTTCTTTTATTTTTAATTGAAACACTTATTGCTTAAGGAGCGGGAAAGTCAACCCTTTTTTACTAGTCTTAATTTAAAGCTGTTCAATTAAAATGTTTAATATTTCTCCTTTAATGTTGATGGTTTTTTTTTGTTTTTTAAGTATTGCGACTTTTACGGCTTTGCATGCTTTTGAAGGCGCTCGTGCAATATTATCGCAAAAGTTTTTTTTTTCTCTAAGGGCTTTTCTTTTATGAAGCACGTGCGTATGAAAATATGGAGCTCTTTCAGGTTTCATTTAACATTCTCCTTCCCGTTCGTTGTCTATTTCTTCACTATAAATGCTCAACTGGTTTTATCTGTAGTTTCTTTTTTCTTATTTATTAAATCTTTTAAAAAGAGATTGATGCTTTAACGAAGTACGTCAAATATACTTAGAAACAACCCTACTACTAACACTCATGCAAAAAAAATGCCTTTTTTTTTTTACATTTAAAAATATTTTTCTTCGTATAAATTATCAACCAAAAATAAAATCTTTAAAAGAAAACTAGCTAAAAGTAGTAACAAAAAGCGTATAAAATTATATTTCATAATATATATATATATATTATGAAATATAATTTAATATTTCAATTAAAAAATAAAGTTACTATCAGTATTTATTGCAATTGCTGCAATAGTATTTTTTTCTGCAATAGAGCTATTAAAAATCAATCATGACCTAGTATTCAATTGTTCGTTCACCTTGTAATGTAGCCTAAGTAAACGAATTGTATAATGATTTTTTTTTCTAATGATCTCTTTTCAAGAAAATGTTCTTATTATTGATATAATTGATAAAATCGGTCTGTTGCGGAAAAAATTAAAAATTAATATTCTCTCTACCTATTTAACACCTTTCCAGACCAATCTAGCAAGGCAATTGGGGGAAAATTTATATAGGCTTTATTTACAACATCGTAAAAAAAAATTTAAATAATGCAACACAGCATGAAATATTTAAGAACTGATAAAAATGAACCAAATATTTCAAATGTTCTAGAGAATTTATTTTGCATTTTTAGGAAATTTCAAATACGAATGTGAAATTTTTTTTTTTATATGATGACTATTCTGGAAGGTTGCCTTGGTGAATGACATTCTCTTTCCTTCGCTCATAATGCGCAAAAATGATTGACGTTCAAAAGTTGCAAAATAAATTTAATCTCAAAATACTTTTTTAGGTAGCTAAACTAAAAAGAATATTACCTACAGAAACTAGACAAAAACCCAAATATAGAAAATAATCAGTTGCTGTTTTTAATTAAAGAATTTATAGTTAAAAAAAACTTCAACTAAAAACATTTTTTTTTTACGGTGAAATTCGTCCTGCCTAGGTAGAGAGATTGATTTAATTTTATTTTTAGTTTAAGAAAAACTTGAACACGTGTATAAGTTTTGAAAAACGTCATTTTTTAGCTTTAATTGAGAAATAAAAAAAATTAAATTTACTATTTCCATATTTAACAAAAATTTATGTACCTCCACTAAATCGCTGAAAAAACGGTATGGCCTAAAAAAAGGTCCCCGAGCTTAATAAAAACAAACTTTTTTCCATCAAAATGTTCGTTATTAAAGAAGAAAGATCAAAGTATTTTTTAATTATTTTTCTAAGAAATTTTTTAGTTTCTTAATTTCGTTCGAAATCTTGGTAAAAAAGAAAATCTTGTTTTGATATCTCTCTCGCTCTCTCTCTCTCGCTCTCTCTCGCTCGCGCCCTGGTGACAGACACTGACAGTAATTTGAAAATTCTTAAAAAAATCAAATAATATCGGATTTTAATGAAACTTTCAGAACTCATTCACATATGAATGAGATTATTTTTTAAATTAATTATTACTTAAAAAAAAAGTTTTTCTTACATCTGTTACACCCCTTCCACGTAAATTCATGAAATTTTTAAAAAATTAAAAATTTTGTGATAATGGGTTTTAAATGCCGGGATTCATTGTGGAATGTAAAATCATTCATTATTTTGAAAAAAATTTGCCTTTATTTCCGAAAATCTGCTCCCAATAATAAAATTTAAAAAAATGCCATATGATATAACTGAAAAGCTTTTAATTGCTTGAATAAATAAAAATTAAGGACATTATAGTCTGAAGAAAAAAAAACTTTGATTAATAATGAAATTTTAAATGATAATTTCTATGTAAATTAAAAGGTCCCGTTTCAGAGTTTCTTCCCTTTACAGGAAAAGATGGTACACTTGTCACTTGTGATTGGCATACACTTGTCTTATCTTGCATATGTCAACACATATGGTGGAAAGGTTAGAAAGTTGAACTCTGTTTAAGAAGTAGTTTTATTGTAAATTTCATGCTATAAATAATACTTGTGTATACCAGATTAATTCATTTTTAAATTTGCTAATTTTCTAAAAATTGTCACAAATGTATATTTTGCAAGATTTTTAAAGCTGAGAATTAACTTTTGTTTACAAATTCTAAAAATGGGCTGAAAAATTGAAAGATTAAAAAAAAAATTGAAAAATTTCAATCAATATAATTTGTTTGAAATACACTAAAGTATTTTGCTTACTAAAAATACTAAATTTAATTATTCAGCTTTTAAAACTAAAATAAGTTTTTAAAAAAACTCATCTTTAAAAATTCAATTTAAAACTTAGATATCAAAAATAAGTGGTGGTACCTAAATTTTCCATAAATAAAATACTTTTATGAAACTTTGAAGAATACTAGCTGATTTAAAAGTATAATGAACTGGTTTGATACAAGTATTGAAACAAATATAAAAAAAAAGAAAAATTAAAAGCAGAAAAATGTTTTTTTAAAACAAACAGTAATAATGATTTACATATCTTTCAACACCATTCAAGCACTGATGAGCTATTTACATGTTTATCGCTGTCTTATGGTGACTTTGTTTATGTTAAAACATAATTTTAGAAAATAAAAGCTTGTTTTAAATTTTAAGCACTCAGTAATTTCAAATGCTGGAATTATTCTGTGATCTAATTTTAGAAATGTTGACTTTGAATTTACTATAGTCAGATCACATTCTGTCATAATGTTGTGTATAGTCATCTATACTTTTGAAATAGGTATGTTTTAAAAATCTTGTATGTGGGTTTGTATTACGTTTTTCAATTTTCGCTTAGAAAATACAGTTTTCATTTAATAACCTAACAGATAGTTCTGAAAAATTAAGAAATTTTTGCAATTTTATGAATAATTATAATTTTAAATAGAAATTATTCTGAAAATTCATTATTCACTGAAAGAAACTTTTCTTCAGACTGTCTTTGATATATTTTATTTATAAAAGCAATTAAATGCTTATCTAATTAAATGTTATAGTTTATTGTATTTTCTAATTTTACTATTTAGAGCTGATTTTCGGGAAGGTGGCAACTTTGAGAGAGAGAGAGAGAGAGAGAAATGGATGGTTTACCTTCTCTAAGGAGTCTTGTTTAACTAATGAAACAGTTTGCAGATAGTGAAATTTCTAGAAATTTCATAAAATGTTTTTACCAAGATTTTCTGAAATAATTTCAAAAATTCATTTATTCGTGAATGAGTCCTGAAAGTTTCATTTAAAGTCTGACAATTGATTTTTTTCAAGAATTTCCAAATTAATGTTTTGTTTTGTTTTGTTTTTTTCTCCAGTGAAAGTGAAATCACTAAAATTCCTACATGCAAGTCTGGTCCCATGCCGATGCAAAAAAATTTAACTAAAATTTCAAATGTGCTAGGATTAAAACAACAATAAAAAAATACTTTGATCTTTCCTCTTAATAACATTTTGATAAATAATTGTATAGTTTATTTTTATAGATATAGTTTTTGTAGTGTTCAATAGAAAATGAAGGAGATATATATATTGTTTAATTACTTAGTTTTTTGTCATGATAAAATTAAACCAGTACACATTTGTATTAAAGTGTTCAATACAATTATATTGTAGAACTTTTGAATATTCATTTGTAAACAAGTTATTAAGCAGCCTACGTTTCTATCATGAGTGGTGTCTTCAGGCAATTTGCAATAACTGATTTTAAAGACACCTCTAAGACCAGGTGGTTCAATCACAAATCTACATTTAAAATAGAAAACTTAAAAAATTATACAAAACTGGCTAGCCATGTGTGGAAATTAAAATTAAAATATGGAAAAGACTCAGACATAACATGGAGTAGAGTGAAAACAGCCAAGCCTTACAACTGTGGCAAAATATGTAGACTGTCAGGAAGAAAATTTAGTGATTATGCTATTCCCAAGCAAAAATGAATTATTGAATGAAAGAACAGAAATTCTGACTAAGTGTAACCATACCGAAAAATACCTATTTTTTATATACCATGGATGAAAATGTTATAATTTCTTGTAATTTTAAAAATTGAGTGTTCGAAAATTCCCCTTATGTGAGTGTTAAAAAAAAAACACTGTTACCTGAACGTTCTTGAAAAAAAAAAGGTAAATGGCAAAATCAAGTTATTGCAAATCATCTGAAGACACCACTCATGTGTGTGTTAAATTTGAAAAATTGTCATGAATCTGGTTAGTAAAGATGGCTAGCAATTCAGTTATAAGTTAAATTTATATTTAAAGTTATAAGTTAAATTTCAGCTGTAACTGTTTCTATTAACCCTATCAGCAGGTAATTTAAATGCCTTCAAATATTTGTTGCATGAATTTACTTTCTATTGTGTTACCAAGGATCCCTTTCATGAAACAGATCATTTTAACTGTTGAAATAAAATTTAAAAAAGCTAAAATCCTGTTTCCTAAATCATTATGCCAATTTTCTATAAGATGACAGCTATGGTAACATTTCCCATTCATACAATTTCTAGTTTTTAGTTGTTACTGACATCTTAGCTGAATGTTTTTTGCTATAAAAATAAACTATGCAAAATTTTATTAATACAATCAAATTTAATATTCCAATCATTTCTCCTTTCATTATATATTTTTTTTATTTTCTTAATTTTATAGCTTCTAGGTTTGAAAAAAAACAAAAAAATTTGAGACTGTTATGCATAACAGTTGCTACAGGGTTTTCATTGATTTTTGTCTTTACTTTGCAAGTGTGTATGTGTATAAATGCATTTAGTTTTTTTATTTTTCTTTTATTTAGTTTTTTTCCTATTACTAATTTAGAGAATTGAATTTCTAATTTCTTCTGTACCATTTACTTAAAGAGTATTTATTTTCTGCTTTCCAGTGTTGAAATTGGAGAATCAGTACGTGGGGAAGATGTTTACATTGTGCAGAGTGGCTGTTGTGAAGTGAATGACATGTTGATGGAATTACTCATTATGATTAATGCTTGCAAGATTGCATCTGCCTGTAGAGTCACTGCAGTTATCCCTTGCTTTCCTTATGCTCGTCAAGACAAAAAAGACAAGGTAATTGTTGAATAAAATACCATCAAAGAAAACTACATAACATGTTTATGTAACAGCTCTTCATTTTGTATTTGCTAGTAATTAAAGGAAGTTTTTAAGTGCCATAGGTGATACACATTTTGAGCAATCATGTCTCGGAAGAGACATGACTGACTGGGCAGAAGATTATCCCACAATAGGTTGCCATTGCTTTTTGTGGTAGACTGGTTGTCAGCCAAGGCTATAGAACCCAATCTGTCCTGTTATTTAACCCATAACTGTAGGGGAAAGTTGGGTTAATACTTTCCTCAAGGGTATTTGTGCGTAAGTGAATGCCATGAATTCAACTGGAATTCGGGCTTCCTGATTTGTCATTCCAAGTTGATATTCACTGCACCACAACCCACATCCGCTTGTGATACAGTGGATATCAAAAATTATCCTAAACTAAATTAAAATAACAATACTTAACAAGTACTAATATCGGTCATTCTTTTTTTTTTTTTAGGGATACTGTAACTCAGTTAAAATTTGGTTGAACTTAATTTTTAAAATAACTATGAATATGCTTTGTTTAGACTCTGTCATAATCATCAGTCTGATGACTGTGAGATAAAGAGTAGAGTTAAAACACAGCTAACCACCTGATCCCTTTACATCTAGGTTGAAAGCCAGAGGTATTTGTGTAGTATATCATGGGTAAATAAACCTGGTAGTGCCCATCATTGTCCAAGTCAAACTACAATATCATCCAACTTAAATCTTCTCACTTTTTTTTTTTCAATTGGAGTAGATAGATCTATCTATCGCCCGGTTCACACTCCACCCATGTCTATTGAACAGGTTAAAAGGCTCATCCCTTGTTCCCTGTTTAGGATGTGGTTTCCAGCTTTCTCTTTTCCAATCTTTCCACTATTACGTAGCCCCCTACACATCAGTGGCGTTATTGCCTTGCTCCGGGTGATACGATTAAAAAAGAAAAAAAAATGGCTTGACTTGATCATGGACACATAACTGTTTATGCCATTGTGGGGGAACCATCCACTTTGACTATTGACTTTGGTCTAATAAGCCCTAAAGCCAGTGATGATTTGTCAATACTATGCTGGCTACATCTATAGCTATGAAACCCATTCTACCTTGTACTAAATAAAATGGTTAATGCTTTAATTAGTTGTCCATATAAATATGCATTAAATAGTAAATATTTTAAAATTCCGTTATTCAAGATTCTCTTGCCAAAAATAATGAAACTTTAAGATGTATAAATATGGAAAAGCATGTTAATGAGACTTAAATCTTATCTTTCTAATTTTCCCTTTTAGAGTAGAGCCCCTATCTCTGCCAAACTAGTTGCCAACATGCTGTCCGTTGCAGGGGCTGACCACATCATCACTATGGATTTGCATGCCTCACAAATTCAGGTAAGTTTTTGCAACTTTTCTATTAACTTGATGTCCATATCTAAATCTAATCTAAACTTATTTATAAATGGAACTTTGTGTGTGTGTGTGTGTGTGTGTGTGTGTGTGTGTGTGTGTGTGTGTGTGTGTGTGTGTCCGTTACTTATAGACTCCGAAACGGCTGAACCGATTTTCTTGAAAATTTACACAGTTGTGCTATAAGCGTCTGCGAGTGTTCTTAGCTAGGTTTTGTGTCAAGGTACCCCTGATAAATATCGATAATCGAAAAAAATCGGGTTATAGAAGGAGTGGTCTGATTTTAATCAAATTTGATACACTCATAGACAAAGACATAAGAACCAATATTCAGAAGTTTCAATGTTGCAGATCTTACAATAGTGCAGAAAATGGATAATATATATATAAAAGCTTTCATTACATCTGAGCAACGCCGGGCTATACTGCTAGTATGAAATAATTGCCATTATCTCTGTCTTTGCATGATATAAAAGAATATCTAAGATTTACAAATTTATCTTCACTTTTTATTCCAGGATCATCAGAGACTGCAATATTTAGAAAATAATTTTTTTGTCTAAGCAAATTTACCATAATTTTCTTCTCTTCATTTTTTTTTTTTTTTTTTAATGACAGTTGAGTAAAGGTGGAATGTGTAAAATTTACAAAAAATTCCTGTTTGTTTCTTATCCTATCATAATTTTGTTCAAACAGTACAAAATTTATTTTACTTTGCCTGTTTTAGTTCTTATTTTGCCTTTCAAATTTAATGCTTTTTAAATATAATTGTTAAATAGAATTTTTTCTTTTCTCTTTCGTCTCTAGGGATTTTTCGATATACCTGTAGATAATCTGTATGCAGAGCCAGCTGTCTTAAAATGGATCAAAAGTAACATTCCTGAGTGGAGGAATTGCACTATTGTTTCTCCAGATGCAGGTGGTGCCAAAAGGTGAGCAATCAATAAGTTCTTTGCCAATTTTAAATAATTTATATAAATGCAAATATCAATTCTGCTTGTTCCTTCCTTAGTTAACTTACTAAGTTACTTAGTTCCTTCGCTTGTTATGCCACTGAAGAAAGATAACACACTTACTCTCTACACGAGCTTTTCCTTCCCCTCTTTCTTTTTTGTAAACGCTACTCTCCTCAGCCTTTCTCTCACCTTTGCCAAACGGAAGGGTAGTAAAGAGTGAGAGAGTAGGAAGAGAGGGAGCTTATAACATTACCATAGCAGCTTAAGCTGGTGGTTGTAGCAGTAATTGTGTGTGTGTGTGTGTGTGTGTGTGTGTGTGTGTGTACGTACTATAGAATATAATAAAAATAGGTAGGTTTGTTGTCGTATCCTGTGACCTAATAACAATATTTCAGGACTCTACACCCTTGGCCATTACTCAGTTGGTTCTTTCTTTTTACAATGAACACAGGAGCCATGATTTTTCAGTAATAAAAATAAATTTCTTTCAAAATCTCTCACAAAATAGCATACAGTATTTTGGTTATGGTCTGTTCATATGCCGCTTAATATAATATAAGATTACAGTAAAGTAGCTTCTATGGACATTACTTTTATAGATATTTTGGTTATGGTCTGTGCATATGCCGCTTAATATAATATAAGATTACAGTAAAGTAGCTTCTATGGACATTACTTTTATAGATATTTTGGTTATGGTCTGTGCATATGCCGCTTAATATAATATAAGATTACAGTAAAGTAGCTTCTATGGACATTACTTTTATAGATATTTTACACTTATTGTTAAGTTATCGTTATTTTATTATCCAATACCTTTGTTTGAAGATGTTACTATCATTTGTAGTATGACAAAGTAGAATTATCCTTCCGTAGAAATTCCACAGGTTCCGCTAGTAATAAAATTTTCATTGGAAAAGTGAGAATATGAAGAAAATATTTCCACCATATTTTTTTTTCTTGGCATTATTTTATATACAAATCAGCTTAACTTGGACTGCTGAAGAAAAACAAGATACATTTCATTTTTTTTCTCTTTCAGAGTGACATCTATAGCAGATTGGTTAAATGTGGATTTTGCTTTAATTCACAAAGAAAGAAAAAAAGCCAACGAAGTTGCATCAATGGTTCTTGTTGGTGATGTAAAAGATAAAATTGCAATTTTAGTTGATGACATGGCTGATACATGTGGAACTGTGTGTCATGCTGCTGGCAAGTAAGTAAATACTTATATTCATTTTTAAGTTAACTCCAAGTTCGAATTCCTGTTGAATTCATTGCATTCACTTACGCACAAATACCCTTGGTAAAGGTATTAATGCATCTCTTCCCTCCAGTTATAGCTTAAATAATAGGACAGATTGGGTTCTATAGCTTTGGCTGGCAACCAGTCTACCACAGAAAGCAATGGCAACCTACTGTGGGATAATCTTCTGCCCCATCAGTCATGCCACTTTCGAGGCATGATCGCCCAAAGCTTGTATCACATATGACACTTAACTGACTGACTGAATATAATAGTTGAAAACATGATTAAGGCTTCTACTGGGCATAAAGTGGGGGTCAGTTTTATATTGTTATGAAGTAATAAACTGATCCCCCACTCAATAATATAATACATATCTTCCCCTTCTAGCTATGAGTCAAATAACAGGGCAGATTGGGTTCTATAGCCTTGGCTGGCAACCAGTCTACCACAGAAAGCAATGGCAACTTACTGTGGGAAAATCTTCTGCCCAGTCAGTCATGTCTCTTTTGAGACATGAGCGTTCAAAAGCATGTATCACATGGCACTTAACTGACTGACTTATAAAAAAAAAACTGCACTTTGAAAACGTAATTTAACTTAACATGAAACCAGATTTTAAATATTTAATTGTAATCTAATGACTATAATTACTTGTGTGTACCTAACTAGTTTATATTTAAGTAGAATTCTTTTTAAAAAGTTATGTGAATCAATGTATTTTATACTCTAAAACAGCTTAAGAATTAGTCATTCCTTTCATCAGCATGTATGAATATGATACATTATTTGAATGTCTCTTTACATGTTTATGATAGAAATGACAATGGCATGACTGCTTAATTTGAGCTGCTTATTGCTTACTTTAACAATGATCTTTTTACCGTATTTTTCAGTTTCTTTAATTTCAAATTGATCAATTTAATTCATTTTATGTTTTTAGGTTGCTTGAAGCTGGTGCATTGAAGGTATATGCAATATGCACTCATGGCATCTTTTCTGGTCCAGCCATTACAAGAATTAATGCTTCTCAGTTTGAAGCTGTTGTCGTTACTAATACCATTCCTCAGGACGAAAGAATGAAGCAGGCTCCTAAAATTCAGGTATTATCTTATATACTGATTTGCATTTATTCCTTATAGACCTTTATATATATTTTTACTTACCATCAGTATACTGTTTTTTTTTGGGCGGGGGGTAGGTGTTAAAATGCATGCAAAAAAATAAGGTGAGGTGGGGTTGCACTATACATGAATCTGGTTTGTACACAAGCATATGCAGTAATCCTAAATCTAGGTTTTAATTCTAGATTTATATGTACTGTTAGAGTTATCCGAAGCAACTACTCTCATTTTGTTTATTTAGGATAAGATAGCTTAATTGGGTGAGTAGATGAACTTTGTGGTGCAAAGGATGTGCGTTATGGTGCAGTGGATGTTGACTCTGAACAACAAATTTGGTTGCCAGGTTCAAATTCCAGTTGAATTCCTTGCATTCACTTATACGCAAATACCTTTGGAAAAGGTATTAATCCATCTCTTCCCTTCAGTTATGGGTTAAATAACAGGGCAGATTGGATTCTTTGGCTGGCAACCTACTGCGGAATAATCTTCTGCCCAGTCAGTCATGTCGTTTTCGAGACATGATTGCCCAAAACTTGTATCACGTATGGCACCTAACTGACTGAGCTGAACTGTGGCTCTCAAAGGCATGTTGTTTTTGTTTGTTTATTTTTTTATTTTTATTTATTGATTTTTTTTTAATCTTTGGACATGGTGGCTTTGAATTAAACTACAAAAAATATTAGATTGATTCTAACAAAACTTTTTTTTTTCTTCTTTACAGTGTATTGATATATCAATGATTTTAGCAGAGGCTGTACGGCGCACTCACAATGGAGAATCTGTGTCTTACCTCTTTTCCAATGTTCCCATGTAGATGATGCCAGAAAAGGACTTACAATTTCTTAAATGCAGGTGGTTATTGAAGAAATGGAATACATATGTAATCTGCATGTTGTTTATGTGTTTGATTTTTATGTTGACCCAACTGCATGAATTTATTTTTGTAAAAAATACTTTCTTTCCCTAGTTTTTACAAGAAAAATAAAATTATACAAATATCCTCATTAACTTCTTGAACTAAGTTTCATGTTGTGATTGTATTTATGTTGTAGACTATCAATATTTTCCACCAAAATATAATCATTGCTTATTGTGAAAGCCGTTGTCTTTATCAAAATATCCCTGAAGTAAAAAAAATTTTTTAAATGAGTTCTTTTATAATTCTTACTCTACACTATATATATATATATATATATATATATATATATATATATATATTGAATGTATGGATAGAAAATGATAGAAAAAGGACAAATATGGACCATATATCAATCTAATGGTTCACTTTTATTAAAAGCTTCTTCACAGATCAAGAGTAAAATGAAAACTTTTCTTTTTCTAGTTTCTGGAGAAGTGAAACCTGTTAGATTGACACACTTTCCCTATTTGTGTGTTTTTTTATCATATAAAATTGTGCTTTTAAATAACTTTGACCACAAACTGAGGCTTTGAGTTCTGTTATTGATGAGACAGGTTCAATACTAAAAGATTAAAAAAAATTTTCTCCCCCTCTTCCCTTCAGGAGAAATTTCATAAATCCAAAGTCTACATTCTTTTATATAAAACTTTTTTTAGAAAAATATTTTAAAATATATTCATAAAATTAAGAAAACTTAATTTTATTAAATATAAACCTAGGCCTACAAAAAGCAAACTGCAAGTGAGCAGATTGTTACCTTATCCCCCTAAGAGATATGAAATTCAAAAGATATTAATCATGTGATAATTACTTCTCTAGTTCTGCCAGTTTTAAATTCTTGGGGTGAATTGATTTGCTATAACAATCTTCAATATTCTTTTTTCTAGAATTTTGAAGATACTTAACTCATAATTGAACTATTTTCTAAGTTGTTTAAAACTTTGTAATTTTATAACCTGATGTATAAAAGAATGAATATAAAAAGAAAAAAAAATACATCTTGATGTCAACATTATCTGGGAGATGGCTTATTGAGTTTGCTCATTTTTAAATATTGATTTGATTGTTCTGGGGATGGGTAATTTGTCTATAATCTTCCACTCATAGTAATTATACTGTTTTAATATTTGTTTCTATTTCCAAGATGAGTATTGTAACTATTTACATTGTTCTGTTATCCTTACCTCTCATACCATATTCCTGATGTTTTAGCTGCTATACACTCTGGCTTTCTTCAGGTGATATAAATCCTAAAAATTCACTTATCCATGTGTCTTTCAGACAGCAATAAGTGATTCAAAACTGACTTAACCCAAAGAATTGAGTTCCAAGCCAGCCACAGCAGGGGAAATTCACAATCCACTCCTTACCCTGTGGACTAAGAGGTTAGGTTTAAAATTCCAACTAATATTTGTAAATGACCAGAGCATACAACAACTGAAACATGAATATAGCAAAAAGATGATTACAACCATGTAAACAGTATAAACTTTTTATTTATCTAATCTCCCCAACCCTGCCTCTTCTTGTATGTGTGTATATATATGTCCAAATAGTGGATATATTGGTGAGTCTGGAAACAGTTTTAGATTCCGTTTTAATAATCATAAATTAAGAATACGCCAAAACAACCCTTATTCCCCCATAGCTGAACACTTCAATCAACTAGGACACGCATTAGAAAACTGCAAATGTTTACTGATAGATTCCGATTTTAGTTCCACATACTCACACAGAAAGAAAGAAAAATACTGGATTTTAAAATTAAATACATATAGGCTAGGGTTAAATAGGGACTTAGGTATTTTGAATCTTTATAAATATTTCAATAGTTAAACATTTTTAGATACACTTAAAAACTTTTTCTTTAAAACATTTAAAAAATATTCAGACTCTGTTGCTTTCTGCATCACATGATGGACGCTCCTAGTTTAAACTCATTTATTTCTGATGAAAGGCCGAGGCCTGTCTGAAATATCAAATATATATATATATATATAATAGAAATAAATAAATACTGTAAAAAAAAAAACACATTTTTAACTTAAACTTTTTAGTAGTTTTTCCTATATATATATATATATATATATATAAAAGTGTTTCCATTTTAAAAAAAAAAAATTAATAATGAAATGATTCAAAATATAGGCAAAAACTGAAAAGATATTTTTTTTTTTTTTTTTTTTTAGCATAGCACTTTCCGTTAAGACCATTATGTATATTTTCTTGAAATTCTTATGATATTTCTACTGCCACTAGCATTTTATGAAATTCTTTTTGCATATATCAACTCTTGTTTCTCTTAATGACTGAATGTATAATGGTTTTGATGTTGGAGAATTATTTTTAATTCACCTATATTCTCTAGTTCTTGAACACCTTTTCTGTAAAATTACAATATATTTTGAGGTGAAAATGTTCTAAATAAACTCTTGAATCTGATTTTCAATAGATATTTTTTTCTTTTTTCTGCAATAATCAAAAAGTGGGTGGCATGAGTAGAACGAACAAAGTACAAAAAAAAGGTTTTATTGTATTCTCCCTGTAGAAAAACTTGCATTGTCAAAGAATTTTTCCTATTTTGATGGTTCCAAATTATGGTATAACTGGACATTTGTTTCAACTAATCCAGTCATTCCTCTCTAACCGCACAATGAAGGTGGTATTAAACGGACATGCCTCCCAGAACTACCATACAAACGCAGGTGTCCCCCAAGGCTCCATCTTAGGTCCTACACTCTTCCTGATATACATTAATGATCTCCCTGATTCCATAAGAGCCCAAATAGGTTTGTACGCCAATGACACCAAAGTTTACTCTCGCCTCCTACAAAAATCTGGTGTAGGCGTCAAAGCTAACCTCGCATCCGAGATTGAAAAAGACCTCCAATCCATATTGGACTGGGGTAAGAAATGGATAGTAAATTTTAATGCTTCTAAAACGAAGCTACTGTCAATTAACCATCATCGACAATCTCACCTACCTCCCATTAGCATGGACCAGGCTTGCCTCCCAGAGAGTAAAACACTGCGCCTCCTTGGTCTCACGTTCAGCGGACCTCAAATGGAATGACTATATCGAATCCATTGCTAAATCCGCTGCTATGAAAGTCGGTTCTCTGTGTAGGGCCCGGAAGTTTTTTCCGTCTAAATCTATCCTGCACATATATAAATCTACCATCCGCCTGTGCATTGAATACTGCCACCATATCTGGTTGGGTGCCCCTGCTATCCTCCTCAGGCTTCTTGATAAGGTTCAGAGGAGGGTCTGTAATGTGATACTGACTTGGCAGACCGCCTGCAGTGTCTCTTCTATAAATATTTTCACGGCTTCTGCTCTGATGAACTTAGATCACTTGTGCCCCCTAAATACGAATTTGCACGAGATACTAGATTGGCAACCAGATCCCACTCTTTTACAGTGAAACAGATAAAATGCAACTCCAACAGTTTCTTTCCTAGCACTTCCTGACTGTGGAATTCCCTTCCACATGATTGCTTCCCTGATGGCTACAATCTCCAGGAGTTTAAATGTAAGGTCAATAGACACCTCCTAACACACTAACCTGCTCCCATTCTATCAAGCACTCTTCCCATCTGCCCAACCCTCATCCTTGGTATCCTTACTCATCTGTCACCTTCCTCCTGACATTCCCTATGTCTAACCACTCCTTTTCTTTACCTTCCCCTATGTAGCCCCATGGGTAATAGTAGCAGTGGAATGCCTTGCTTGGGGTGAGATGATTAAAAAAAAAAGAGTGATGTTGAAATTCAGCAAGTTCTCTGGAAGGTCAAGCATTTAATGTGGGTCAGCATGCAGACATGAGCATTATGTATATCCCATCAGAAGTAAGGTCAACATTTCAAGGTATTATAGGTGTAGGGAATGAAAAAGGTGATTGCTTCCCTTCTGTTGGAATGAATTCTTGTGTCTTGCATGATGGTCATTCATTGTTGTCAGTTGGTATGTAGGCCATATCAAAAGTACACACAAGGTCTCAATTAACTAAAAGGACATCACTGACCTCTCCTTTTCCCATTTGGAAATATTACAAGACCTCTCTTGCTATTTTCACACTGCTTGTATGCATATGTTATAATTTATCTCGGACAAATTAGTAATATGTTTTGTAGATATCGGTATAAAAAATCCCTTTGAGAACTAGTGTATGTATGCAAAATGACTCCCTTCAAATTCAGAGGACTGAAAAAAAGATGAAAAGGAATTAGTGATCCTATGTGAAATTTTATTTGTGCAAATGAAAACAAGCATTAAAATAATTCATTTAGTCTCAAATTGCAGAATTACTATTTGACAACATTGGTTTCAGTTAAAGGGACATGTGAATAGTTTTTTTTTTTTTGTTTTGTTTTTAAACCAGTCAGTCTTTAATGAAATTGCGATCTAGGATTATTGATGTGATCGAAGGTATTAGCGAAAATCATCTGTAAAATGTTTTTCAAGAACTACAGAATTGTATTACCCTTCCTATGTAATGACAGTAAATTTAATGAAAACTAACAATCCAAACAATAAATTTAAAAACCTCTTTCTTGTCCTTTTTACGGATTGTTTCATAAAAACATAGTTACAAAGCTACAATTATTTTAGATTTTACAAAGACTTTCTGATCACCCTGTATCTTGGAGCATTGCTTAAAACATCTTACAAATACCTTTAGGAAAGATATATTAATCCATCTCTTCTCCCTCCAGATATAGGTTAAGTAGAAAGACATGTTCTATGGTCTTTGCTGACAACAAAAAAAAAAACAGCAGCCTGCTGTGGGGAAAATCTGCCTAATCAGTCATGGATTGAAAGAGACATGATCACCAAGCATATATGTCACTTAACTGGCTGATCTGGGTAAAAGGATCAAATAGCAGTACAGATTGGGTTCTATAGCCTTGTTTGGCAACCAGTTTACCACAAAGAAATATAACCTACTGCAGGAAAATCTACCTAATCAATCATGTATTTCTCAAGTGTGTATCATTTATGGCACTGACTTATCCACTAGGTTGTTGCTTAGTTTATAATTACAACTCTTAGTACTTGGTTCACATTTTTTTTTTACAACAGTTGTTTATTACTTTTACCTTTAAATTACTAATTTGGTTTGTCAACATTTTCTGGCTGTTTTTGATTTTGTCTCGTTAACAAAGAGGTTATTCCCTGTTCATAGAATTTCTTTATGATTTTGTTTATTTCATTGGATTCAATCTCCTTTTTTAATCTTTGGTTGCATCCTCTGTTTACTGCTCATCACAAAGATCTTTTATTATCAGTTGGCTCTTAGTCATTAACAGTTGTGCTTTAAACGCTTCCTTCTTCATACTCTCAATGAATACATTGATGTCAGGTTAAATTTCTTAGATCTGAATTTCAAAGATAGTGCATTCTCATGTCTTACAGTTTGTTAATTTAAAATATAATAGTCTCCTTTTTATTCATTTGATGGCACTTAACTTTTAGTGAGAAACTAGCACGTGTAAGTTTTTTTTTTCTCTTGTTCATTTACTCTTTTTTTTTTTTAAATATGTCTATAGTGTTCTAGTTGATGGTTTAGTTTCCGAATATAATATGTTGAATAATGAGCACTGCTAGGAAGCCCCCTTTTTTTATTCTAGAATCCTTTGAACTGCAGCATGGTGGGAGACTGAAAATTTCCTCAGGATCAAATGATCAGTTAAGTCTTTGAGAGGTCTTCAGAGTTTCATTTCCTTTTTTTTTCTTTTTTTTTTTTTTTTTTTTTTGAAAAATATTTTATCAAATGCACATTTAAATCCAACCTCCAAAAAACAAAATGTATGTATTTTAGCATAATATTGATTATGGGCTTTTTTGCTTGAAAATCGTATGCATCTTGGCAGTGATTCTGACAGTGAAGTTGAATATCAACACTAGGAAAGGGTTTGTAAGTGCAAAATTTTGTGCTGTGTTACCAAAGGTCAAAATCAATGGTTGGCAACACCAACATACCAAAATTTGGAGTAACTTAACTTGGTACTCAAATTACTATGGTTTATGCATGCATCTGAAATGCCTGCCATTGGTCAGATAAGTAATTTGCATCTCTGAATCTTCTGTGTTTATGATTTTAAGATAGGGTTCACATTTTTTACAGTTTCATTACCATGCGTTTGGGCTGAACTTCATGTCTGCTGAGCTTGTATTTCTGAAATATGAGGACATTGTCATTTCTGAAATTGTTTGCTTACTATGTTCTGGATATATTTTGTTTCAGGGAAATATGTTGGTTAGGGTAACATGGCTTCTGATAGATATCAGAAGATAGTTTTTTTTGTCATTGGTACAGTAGAGTAATGGATTGCAGTTCAGAAAAATTGGAAAGATGAGTTCAAATTTCAGTTAAGTTCATTACATTCACTTATGTATTAATACTCTTGGGCAAAGTATGAATCCATCTCTTCTCTCTCCAGCTATGGGTAAAATAGCAAGACAAACTGAGTTCTATGACCTTAGGAACCAACTGGTCTAGAAGAAAAATTGAATTCAAAACTGTCTGTAGCTCTGACACAAAAGTACTATACAGCTCAGGAAAAAATTGTTTGCATTGAATTTATGATCACGACTATGGTCAACTCCTTTTTTTTTTTTTTTTTTTTTTTTTAATCTTACTACAAATTGACTTTTTGTTTCTGCTCATTAGTTTTACTTTACAGAATTGATTTTTATCATTCCAGTCTCCCAATATGAACAGAGGTTTGTTTGTTTTTTTGTTTTTTTTTACAATGATGTTCATCCTGTACAAGTTGTAAGAGGCACAGTTTATGGGAATATATGGAGAAGATAATGGTTAACGTGCATTGTGGTACAGTGGATATCGGCTCTGAACGAGAAACCGGGGAGCCAAGTTCGAATTCCAGTTGAATCCATTGCATTCACTTACATGCAAATGCCCTTGGGAAAGGTATTAATCTCTCTTCCCTCCGGTTATGGACTAAATGATAGGACAAATTGGGTTCTATAGCCTTGGGTGGCAACCAGTCTACCGCAGAAAGCAATGGCAGCCTACTGTGGGATAATCTGCCCAGTCAGTCATGTCTCTTTTGAGACATGATCGCCAAAGCGTGTATCACGTATGGCACTTAACTGACTGACTGAATGGTTAACCCTAGACTTGAACAAGTTAAGATTGTAGTGATTGGGGAAGCATCCTCTTGGGAGTCAGTTTCACAAAGAAGTGATTTGTGGGAAGAAGCTGCTTGAGTGGAACTTAAATTTCACCAATAGGATGTGAAGAGAATGAAGGTTATTTGCTATGATATAAATGACATAGAAGGTCTTAAGTGTGAAAGTTAGAACTTGTACCACTATAGAATCTAATTCCTATGAACACTTTCCATGGAAATAGTGATAGAATAATAAGAGGTTTACAATGTTTTGTTTGTGGGGATAGGGGTTGTAGGGTGAAAGATAATTCATTACCCACAATGATGCAGAGATGCTTTTGCTCTCTATTAACCCTAGAATGTTATGATTGTGCAGCTCCTGTTAATATATAGAAGTAGTACTTCATTTTCAGCCTGATCTAGATACTGTCAATGAGTACATTGATGTTGGGTTAAATTTCTCATGCCTGTATTGCAAAGATAGTGTCCAAGTGGTGCAGTGGATATCGACTCGGAACAACAAATCACGGTGCCAAGTTCGAATTCCTTGCATTCACTTATGCACAAATACCCTTGAGAAAGGTATTAATCCATCTCTTCCCTCTAGCTATGGGTTAAAAAGCAGGAAAGATTGGGTTCTATAACCTTGGATGGCAGCCAGTCTACTGCAGAAAGCAATGGCAACCTACTGCGGAATAATCTTCTGCCCAGTCAGTCAAGTCTCTTTTGAGACATGATCGCCCAAAGCATGTATCACGTATGGCACTTAACTGACTGACAGAAGTAGCCATTTTTTTAGCATCTTTAGCAGTGAATTGTATGTCCAAATTTAATTTGAAGTTTAGGCTGAATAAGTGAATAGACACTTAAGGTAGAATTAATAAAAGTTCTTGATCCAATTGGTGATAATGGAATGTTGATACTTGGGTTTTTGGGGCATTGAATTTTGGAATTGTCTTGGATTCTTCTAAAGCTTTAACTTCATAGTAAAAGCATTGACCAAATTGGTAGACATCTTTGGCTTGCGAGCAATGTAGGAGTTGCAAGTTTACAATTATTTATAATAACAGTCCAACAATTTTTAACTTTGAAAAAATTACTAGGCTAAGAGTAGGTAACTTTTAGTAATTATGGTGTGCTGATTCCAAATCTGCAAACCATTTTTCTCTCTCGGGTTTTATTTTTTTGAAAATCCTTACTAAAATTTTATTTCTTCGTCAATTAAGGCTTTTTAGACTAAATACTATAGTTTCACTTAATTTAAGTGATTTTAAATGAAAATTTTAATGATTGTTTACTTTATTATACAAATATATACAACTATATTTAGATTTTTAAAGAAAATGTACTATTTTAACTATTTTTATGATTTTACATGATAAAATGTTGTAAAATTAACTTAAATTGCAAGAAAAGGTATACACAAACAAATCTAAAATGTGAGCTATGTTTAATGGTACTTAGGATTCTTCTTATGCTTGCTACTAGGCTCATCACGTTGTAGACTCCAAATAAAATCTGCCAACATAGCTGGGTTCCACTTTCCTTTGTAACAAATTTCTTATGTCTTGGTGAAATTGCTCACCATGTTCATCGCTTAGATCTGATGGATTTTCTGGAAAAAAGATGGGAGTGGAGAAAATGGAGCTTTAGCAACATGATACATCCCAATCTCTGATACGATTTAATCAAATCAGCCACTAAAACTTCATAATCCACAGACTTATGTTTTTCCAGAAAACTATTGGATACTCTCTTGAAGCTAACCCATGCTGCTAGTTCCAGTTCAGTCATAGTATCATCAAAAGTGTCGTCAAGCATAAGTTTTCTAATCTGTGGACCAACAAATACATCTTCCTTTACTTTTGCATCACTTAAATTGGGAAACTTTCCTCTCAGATACTTAAAAGCAGGTTTATCGTTGTCTAGGGCCTTTACAAATTGCTTGATTAACCCTATTTTAATAAATGCAAGGGAGGGAGAATGATTTTTTTCTTTTTCCACAAGTGGTTCTCAAATGACGTGGGAGAGCCTGGGTTCCCATTCTGAACGTATGTAATGTTTTAGCGCGGCTATCCCATTTTCATAGGAAGCACATACATTTTGTGAAACCTAATTGAAGTCCACTCAAATTCGCAACCAATTTTAAATCCCAACAGATTTGCTATTCATGCTCTTAGTACTTTATCTTTTCTAGAGAATTTTCGTAATTCTCTATTAAAAGCACTGAACGGGCAACTGGAATCGATGGTAGGGTGTTTCCATTATGCAGAAGTAGTTTTTGTACTGTAAAGTGAAGAATTGATAAACAGTCTCCATTCAGTAGTGTCATAGCTCAAATTCAAATCCATGAACAGTCCAAGAATGTTATTACAATATGACAAATTGTTTTCTAAAGAAAATCTATGTACAAAGTCATCAGAACGCGATCTGAACTTGCTTACTCGAACATCATTATCTTCTATCTTCTTAATTTCTTCTTTTTTATGAAAGAGTTTCTTCTCTCACACTTCTCACTTTTAGAACTCTCTTCCAGCTCCTTGCTTTCCAATCAACTTTGATCTTCAAAAATTTAAATGCAATTTCAATCATTATCTTCTATCTTCTTAATTTCTTCTTTTTTATGAAAGAGTTTCTTCTCTCACACTTCTCACTTTTAGAACTCTCTTCCAGCTCCTTGCTTTCCAATCAACTTTGATCTTCAAAAATTTAAATGCAATGTCAATCATTATCTTCTATCTTCTTAATTTCTTCTTTTTTATGAAAGAGTTTCTTCTCTCACACTTCTCACTTTTAGAACTCTCTTCCAGCTCCTTGCTTTCCAATCAACTTTGATCTTCAAAAATTTAAATGCAATTTCAATCATTATCTTCTATCTTCTTAATTTCTTCTTTTTTATGAAAGAGTTTCTTCTCTCACACTTCTCACTTTTAGAACTCTCTTCCAGCTCCTTGCTTTCCAATCAACTTTGATCTTCAAAAATTTAAATGCAATGTCAATCATTATCTTCTACCTTCTTAATTTCTTCTTTTTTATGAAAGAGTTTCTTCTCACTTTTAGAACTCTCTTCCAGCTTCTTGCTTTCCAATCAACTTTGCATTTAAATTTTTGAAAATCAATGTCATTATCTTCTATCTTCTTAATTTCTTTCTACTTTTTTGATTACTCTTCTATTGTTGTGAGTATGTAATGTTTCTTTTTTTATTATTTTTTCACATTGTCACCCTTTGTACCTCAATAGCTTCCTTGCCTTGTTTGGATTGAAATGATTAAAAAAATAAATTCGAGTATTTGGTAGTAGCAGGATTAACAGAAAAAAAATTTCTTTTTCAGACAATTTTTTCTGTGGTCCTGTTAAACTTTCACCCCCTTCTGTTCAAAAGTTATAGATTTTGAATATACTTATTTTTGCCCTACTCCAGTCAGTTATAGTTTTATCTTCTTTGGTCCTTAACCCTGGGAGATGTCATTAGGGTGCTGATGTGCTGAGCTGTCTACCATTCTACTTTATCTGTTGCAGTTGTGTTTCAGAGACTTTGGTTTCCATGAAGGGTTTCTTGCTGTGCTCATTATTTTTAATCTGGTAGACCCCATTCTTCTCCAGGTTAGACTACAGCCAATATCCTTCAACTAGGTAGCTCACCTTGTCACAAACATGTGCCTTTTGTTCATTTGAGGAAATCTTCTGCCCTGGCTAGTGACCTGTGTCAAGAGGGTCCTTTGCCCAGTGACCATGTTAACACAACTCCTTCACATGAGTTTAGCCTACCAGCTGAAATGGTTTACTGGGACATGGCAATTTGGAGCAATCACATGAGAGATTTAGGAGATGGATGATTACCAGTGATTCCCATCCACTTGAATGTTCGATTGTTACAGTGGAACATCCTGCCATCCCCGAGAATGGAATGCTCTAGACTATAAGAGAGTGGTGGAAGTAAGAAAAGCTCAAACGTCTTAGGCAAAGGCATTCTCTATTTGATAGTTTATTCTGCTCCTACTCATTGATTGCTTATCTGTATCTTATTGTTAATTGTACATTCATACAATAAATCCGTTATATCGTATTCCTGTGTACCATTCTTCCACTAATCTTTATACTGATATTCCTTTCCAGGATATATCAGTGATGTTCTAAACATCAAAAGTACAAACCTATATCCAAAGCTCTCTATGCCCAGATGTTTTATACAAGATGGCAAAGAGACAGATTTGAGTTGTCAGAACTTCAGTAATAAATTATTAATTCAAGTACATTATTTTAAATATTTAAAGTGCCAGCTGAATTAATTTTTGATCATATTAAATAAATTCAATTTTTCAAACAAATAATCCTTAAGGCAAAAAATTACCGCAGTGAAACCTGGAAAACAATTGCTTCAGATCAGCCTTCTTCATGTAGAACTATTGGGTGCAGCGGGGACTTGAGTCTTTCAGGTTCAACTATCAACATGAAGAGGATCTACAATGTACATGTCAGAAGTAACTGACTTGTCCAGCTGCTCACTAACACTCCTCTGTGACTCCTGTTCATGAATCTTCAGGATAATATGCATATTTATTAATATATATATATATTGTAATTTTGCTATTACAATGGTTTATAAAAGCATAATATCACTATACAAAAATGTTCATGTTTCAAAACAAAACTGTTCATTCTTCTGTATTCTGTAGTTTAACTTATCACCTGAAGAGGAACAGTTTTGTTCTGAAGCATGAAAATTTTTGTGTAGTTATATTATGCTTTTATAAGCCATTGTAATAACAAAACTACATTATTAAGTTCCTATACTCAGTATCAAGCACTCTGTATAAAAGTAAATGCTTGAACTGAGTTTTTAATCTACGTGTTCTTTTACTTTTTTGTAAGATATATATATATATATAATTTATAAAGGATTATGGATTATTACAATGGATCCATTGTAATAATCCATAATCCTTTATAAATTATATTATTCTGTTAAATTAAACAAATGAATTTAACATTGAGTTCTCTTGAGTTTGTCTCTTTTGGAATTTAGCTGGATTACATACCAAGTGTACTATGTTATATATATATATATATATATATATATATATATAAATGTGCATGTGTGTGTGTTTTGTTAAAATTGACTGACAGAGAAAATTTTATTGATTTTTTTATTTAAGTTTTCTAGTATTGTTAATTTATTTATGGATTAATAAAAATTATATTTGAAATTTAAGGCACTGGTTAATATTAAATGATTAGACTAGAAAAGATAAGGGTTAAAAGAGAAAACACATGATTACTGTAATCAATTATACAGTACATAAGAAGAAAGAAAAGAAAGAAACAACTGTCAAACAGAAATTTAAATTTGGATTATATTTAGTGGGGAGTTAAAACCTAAATTTAAAAAATTTGGTTTAATGACATTTGCTTATGAATTATTTTCTTAAATTTAAGAGATTTTGTTTAGGATATTTTCATTTTTTTAATTTTTTCAACTAAGCATAGATTTCATCTCTCATAAAGTTACTGGGAGTGCTGGGTGAACTTATTGGGCCTTCACTGGCATCTTTGCCACTGTCACCATTGGGGAGAAAGCTAATAAAGAGATAGGTTGATGATTCTGATGTAAGTAGGTGCAGTGGTGAGTGCCTCAGAATGAAAAAATCAGTTGGCACAGTTCAAATTCAGGTTGACTTTTGAACTTTTGGAGAAATACTCTTGAGAAAAGGATAAATTCCTCCTTACCTTCATCAGTTATAGATTAAATAGTGGGTCAAACTGGATTCTAGCTATGTTTAGCAACCCAACTAGGAGAAGAAAAACTATACAGCCATAGTAAAAGGTGAAGTTCTCAAATGGGGTGCAGTGTTAATGGGTCTCAACTGATGAAAGTAAATCTTAGACAAAAAATTCTATATTATTCGAATTCCAGCTGAACTCATTGCTTACGCACAAATACCCTTGGGAAAGGTATTAATCCATCTCTTCCCACCAGTTATGGATTAAATAACAGGACAGATTGGGTTCTATAGCCTTGGTTGGCAACCAGTCTACCGCAGAAAGCAATGGCAACCTACTGCGGGATAATCTTCTGCCCAGTCAGTCATGTCTCTTTCGAGACATGATTGCCCAAGCGTGTATCATGTATGGCACTTAACTGACTGACTAATATTCATAAAATACAGTTTTTTGATTTTGAATGCTTTACATTAATCATAGACAATTATTTTTATTTTAATACCAAACATTTCCTGTGCTTCATACATGTATTAGGAAATTTCCATAAGAATTTTATTAGAAATTCATCTTCTTTCCTTTTAAACATATGAAGTTGATACTTAAAACTTCATAAGAAAAATTAGGTATTATTATTCTTATTTGTTCCTTTAACAGCATATCAACAACTTATGGGTTATTTAATGTTTTTGGGAGCTTGAGTAATTTTTTCTTTTTACAAAAATTTATTGCTGGTCATTAATACTTTCAGTTCCTTTACCCCAGTTTTTTATTTTTTTGTTTTTTATGGGGTGTCACTACTTACTCTAACAGGTGCTACCACTTATGGGTCAGTCTGGACCTGAGAACAACAATAACAATTAAGACATGGTTCAATACTCCTCAAAACCTCCCATCAGAGGTTTTGCTGCTGGATATAGATTACTGTTATACCCAGGATGAAGGACATTATTTACTTTCCATCTAGGCTAAGTAGAAAAATAAACTTGAGTTGTGAACTTGAAAACATGACACTTTGACAGTTAGGAAGGAAAAAAAAAAAGGAAGGAAAGAGGAAAGGGAGGGAAAGAAAAAAGGAAGGATAAAAAGTAAGTATGTATTTCCTAGAAACTACTGGCCAAATTCCAAAGTGAATCTTTACTCTGATTAGTTAAAAGGAACCCAAACATAAATTTTATATCTTCCCACACACATAAATAGCAAACTTAAGGAATTTTTGGATTTAAATGTAAATCATTTTCACAACAAACATCCAACATTGCCTGATGAAGAAAATCTATCTGGAAACAGAAATGTACAATGAATTCATAATTATATATATATATATATATATATAATGGTGTATTTTGGCAACAATAATTCTATCAAATATATTTGGTTAAAAAATATTGACAAATTTTTAATTAAATTTTTAAGTTGTTTTATATTATAGTAAATTGGCCAAAGTTTATATTTATTTTTATTTTTTCCAAGTACTTTCGAATGTTGCTACATTCAGTTCAAGGATTGTTCTGTGTATATTTATGCAATTTTTTAATTCTGATATTTTCACATCTGATGGAACCAATCTTAAGTGACTGTAGGTGATGTAATTTAAATGGTCAAATTAAAATTTGTGTGTATGTGTAATATATATATTGATTGTTTAATACTTAGTTGTTGGTCCTAATAAGGTTAGACTAGTACACATTTGTATTAAAAAGTGTTTGATACAATTATATTGCAGAACTTTTGAATATTTTCCATTTTTAAACAAGTTATTTTGCGACCCAGGTTTCTACCATGAGTGGTGTCTTCAGGCGACACCACTCATGGTAGAAACTTGGGTAGCCTGAAGACATCACTCATGGTAGAAACCTGGGTAGTGAAATAACTTGTTTAAAAATGGAAAATATATGTAATACAATATAAGTAATATATATAAATTTAATTAATTATAATTGTTCATTTGTAACTTATCTTCTAATATTATTTAAAAATTATTTTACTAAAATTAATGACATATACATTACTTATTTGGTTTTCATAACTCCAATACCTTAGTATACCATAATTACTAAATTCTAATTTTAAACTAAACAATCCAACCCCTTTAACAGTTGAGGTAGTGCAAAATCAAATTTAAAAAAAACCCTAAATTCAAACTGCTGTTATCATCTCACCCCAAGCAAGGCATTCCACTGCCACTATTGAGCATGGGGCTACATAGGGGAAGGTAAAGAGAAGGAGTGGTTAGACATAGGGAATGTCAGGAGGAAGGTGACAGATGAGTAAGGATACCAAGAATGAGGGTTGGGCAGATGGGAAGAGTGCTTGATAGAATGGGAGCAGGTTAGTGTGTTAGGAGGTGTCTATTGACCTTACATTTAAACTCCTGGAGATTGTATCTGTCGGGGGGGGGGGGGGAGCAATCATGTGGAAGAGAATTGTTCACTCATTTAAATAATATATCTTGTTAGTATGTATCTTACCCAGACTAAATTAAAAAGTGTCATGTTATGACATGCTACATATGTTCAACTCCATAGTTCAACCTAATTCTTACTTTTGATTGAGCAATATTGACACACCTACAATCATATTTTTTAAATTCCTCTAATCGCCACTCCTTAATTTTCTAAATAACCATGAATTCATGTTATATTTCTAAATAAATCATTTTCACCATTTATTTTCTAAAACATCACCTGAAACATGAAAAGTTTTGTGTCCTGACATAAACCATTGTAATAACAAAATGACTATATATATATGGGTTATGTCTTGAAGGCTGTCACAATGCCTTGAGTAAAATAAAGGAAGGTAAAGAGTGTTTGGGTATTACCTATTTATTAAACATTAATATTTCAAGATCAAAATCTCATCTTCAGAATGGCAGAGAAGCTTTTGTCTGTCCAAGTATCTTCAAGGCCTTTCAAAGAATTGCTTGTCCCTGGCTGTCTGCTGCTGCTGTATGTGTGTGTGAATGTGTGTGTGTGTGTATTCTAGCTGCAGTATGTGTGTATGTGTGTGTATTCTAGTTGGGGCCTTTATGGTCTGATGATATCAGTCTGCTTGTATGTGTGGTTTATCTTAGTGTAATCTGATCGTTCCCTTGACTCTGGGCTGAAGAGGATCAGTTTCATTACTGTTGTTTTATCTATCTGATTTATCTGGTAGTGTGTGTTTGTCCATGACTGTGCCATGTGTGCGTGTCTATACGCGTGGTTAATGTAATTTATTCTACTTTATTTTTTATGTATGTGTGTGTGTGTGTGTGTGTGTGTGTGTGTGCTTTCCGGTGTGGGTGTGCGGTGTGCTATAGGCACTTCCACTACTTTGCCAGGGGGGAGGAATATGTGCGCATAGTTATTGTAATTCATTCAACTTTATTTTGTATGTGCTTTCCGGTGTGCGGTGTGTTATAAGCACCTCCACTACTTTGCCGGGTGGGGTGGGGTGGATAACACAGCGTAAAATTATTTGTTCATTTATCATTATTTTTATATGTTAACGAAATATTAGAGGTACCTAGATGTGTTTAGTGTATGCACTTATATACACACACATATATATATATATATGTATGTATGCGTACTCATATATACACACATGCACATGAGCTCACGCCTTCCGGTATGAGTTGTGTATGCATGTTTATGGTACGTATGTTTATATGTGTGCGTTAAACTGTGATATCGTGCCTGTGTGTATGAGCTTTATTGTTGTGGTCAGTGTGTGTCATGTGCGTGTTAGCATTGTCTACTCTGTTATGTAGTCTAGATTAAGCTCTTGTCGATTGTTGACCTGTGGGTGTGTTTAGTTATTATTAGGGACTCTTTTATGCGCAGGTTCCCAAAGTTCCACTCTCTAGCCTCGATGTTGACGATTATGTTCTTGTTAGTATTTTTGCATTTTTTTAAATGTTTATGGAAAGACGACTCTTGCGTGTGTATGTGTTCTTTTATTCTAATATGTAATGGTCTTGTGGTGCTGCCAACATAGAATTCCTCACATTTGGCACATTGTATGCGGTACATGACATATACCTGGTGGCATATGCCAGTGCCTGCAATAGGGCAATTGGCTAGTGTGCATGTGGTGTTGTTATTTGTTTTGTGGTTGGAGTTGAGGTGTCTGCGAAGAGAGGGGCCATAGGGGGCCAGTTGTATATCCAATCCTTCTCTGTGGATAGCTCTACGTATTTTTGCTGTTATATTTTCACTGAAGTGTGGTAGCCTCAGGAAGCAAGTGTTAGATAGGGTGTGACACCTTGGGCCTTTACTACCTTTCCGTTCCAGGTGACCCACAAAGGACTGTGGGTAGCCGTTTATATAATTTGGTTTATGTGTTTTTTATGACTTATCAAGCCGTTGCAAGTTATTTAAAGTCAACAAGTATGTCATAGATAAAACCTGGTAGATCTTAGTGTGCTTAGATGAGATCAGATTGAACTGTTGTCTGAAAGTGCTATGTCAATCTTCTCATCAGTAATGTGGTGATATGGCTGATGTAATTGTTTATGAATTTGGATTGTTCAAGAACACAGTTTTTCAAAGGAAATATAAATTTGTAAATGACACTGGTTCTCTGCAGTTTATACTTTGGAGGTGAATTGTTATTATTGACGAGGAGGTTGGTAGTTTTAAATTTTGTGTAATACATAATTTATATTTATAAAATTATTTAATCTTCTTGTTTAAGTCAGTAAGAGTTGCACAATTTTGGATTATGTTTTGAAGTGAAGATTTGCCCTGTTTATAATTGCTGTGCATTTGGTTTTTGTTGAAAATATTAATGTTATTGTTTTTGTCCGCATGTTTGTTGTTGCCATTGGTTATGTTACAAAGAAAAAGTCTGATATAGTGGTCAATTAAATAATTTGGAAAGTCGTTGTTCACAAGCATTTGTTTCAAATTGTGGAGTTCTTTGAAGAAAAGTAGGTAAGAAGATAGATTCTCATACACACTCGTGTGGAAATTTTGGTCATCTTTTAGTTTATAACTGGACAGGTACATGTATTTTTCTGTTGGTGTTGTTGGAAAGTAGAATATTTCTATTTTATAGGTTGCAGTGCTTTTTAGTGATTACTAGCAGTATAACCTGGTGCTGCTCGGGTATAATGAAAGCTTTAAAACTAATCTGAGCTCAGACTCAGCCTAAAAAATTATTTATGTGAAGTTTGGTGAGAAATGGATAAAAATTGTGGATTTGTATAAAGAATATAGACAGATAAACAGACACACACAAACATCTTGTCTTTTATATATATATATATTATTGATTTTCTGCACTATTGTAAGAACTGCAACCTTGAAACTTTTGAATATCGTTTTTTATGTCTTTGTCTATAAGTGTATGAAATTTGATTAAAATCGGACCACTCCTTCTATAACCTGATTTTTTCAATTATCGATTTTCAATATTTATCAGTGGTACCTCGACACAAAATCTAGCTAAGAACACTCGCAGACGTTTATAGTACAACTGTGTAAATTTTCAAGAAAATCGGTTCAGCTGTTTTGGAGTCTATAGGTAAAGGACACACACACACACACACACACACACACACACACACACACACACACACACAAAGTTCCATTTATAAATAAGTTTAGATTTGATGTTTTAGACTAGCATTATTAATATTGATATGGTGTTGTGCTTTATTATATTCAGGTTAAGCCAGGGTATCTTTTAGTATCATGTATTTTTGGATTTCATTATTTAAATGTTGGATTGCAATTTTTGTTATTGTTATTTGTTGTAAAACAATTTTTTTTTTTTTTTCTGGTATGTTGTAGTATTACTTTCTTTTTTGGCTACCAGGTCATCTAATTTAGAAATTTTATATTTGGGCCTCAATCTCTCTTTTATACACATTTCATTGAGACTGTCAGACAAAGTATTATTAAGTTTTTTTTATATAATTTTTCATGTGTTCTTACAATTTTTTTTTCAAAACTCAAATTAGCATTTTTAGCTACTTTTAGCCATTATCAAAGGTGAATTTTATTTTATGTGTGACTGAATATGTGTAGAGTATACACACATGCACAAACACACATATGATTCATGTAATTGCAAATACATACAAATACACAATCATCTTTTAAAAGAAATAATATATACAAAATACATATTAGCTAAATAACATAAACACATTGATACAATCAAATAAGATTATACTTATCCATATTAAAAAGTATATAATCATATATCTAAATTTGAATGTAAAGAAAACTTATGAGTTGAATATATGGATTGAAATCCAACAAGATAAAAAAGAAAAAAGTGTCTTTAATCAAACATTTCACTTTGATAAGCTTCTTTAGATATTGAAGACAAATGATTTAAAAAATTTTTAATTCCAAAGAGACAGTATGTTGATTGAGGTTTGATTTCATTGGTCAGATATGTGTCACATGTAATAAAGCAATAGATGATCAGTTTTAAATTTAGGAAAACCTATGCCTGTTTATATCTGTGTGTGCTACATGTAATAAAAGCTATAAATGTTTATTTTAAATGTAAGTGTATGCATGTAAAAATAATGCATATGTCAAGCATATTTAAACTAGATGAATTAAGTGTAATTATAGGTTGGTAACATTAGTATGCGTGTGAATGACAAAACAAAATACATTTCTGTTCAAAATTAAAATGAAATATCCTTATTGAGAACTTTCTGCAAATATTTAATCCACCTAAACTTATTAGTATAAACAATTTTCTAATAATGTAAACTAATTCTAAAACCTAAGATTGTCCATGTAGATATTTTATTTAGTGCTGCTACAGCTTTACTTTGAATCTGCTGATTAAAACATACTCATCTACCTCATTGACTGCAGTCAATATCAGTTCACAACTCCACACTGCCATTAATTGTGAGCTTCAGTCTGTTCAACTATTTAACCTGTAGGTGAATTCATATCTTTCTCAAGGGTATTTGAGAAAATGTATTAAACTGAACTGAAAATCAAATACCATAAACAGTATAAAAAAACTCAAAGTATTAACCACAACCATAACAATACTGAGAGTGACTAATAAATAACATTTTAAGAATAATAATGACAAAAATAATTGATTATTTGTATTTTTTATGAAATTAATCCTGTAATCTTTTCATAATTATAAAAAAAAATTAAATTAAAAAAATCAGCTTAGATCTAACTTAATATATCTTAAATATAATCTACTAAGTATTGTGACTTCATATATGCCATTTTTATATTCCATATTTGCTAAATTTTTTAGTTCAGTTTTTCTTTGTATAATTGTTTAAATTTTTTGAGAAGGTAAAATATTTTGAAATTTAAAAATGCTTGTCAAATAGAAATTGTTTAAATAATTGTATATCTTATTTTTACTCATTTTCTTTTTCTTTTGCCTCTGCTTCTAATTCCAGTGTATTGATATATCAATGATGCTAGCTGAATCCATCAGATGGACAAATAATGGAGAATCTTTATCTTACCTGTTCAGTCATGTACCTAACAATTGTTACTATTGTACAGGTAGCTTTGATTGATCTATTATTTGATGACTCTTGACATAATGGAATATGGATGTGTTTTCTTTCTACTTGTATTCCTAATGATACTAGATTTTTAAGCATATTAACATGACTTCTTTTTACAAAATCTTCTATAAAAGATAACATTTGAATCTGGCCAATACTTGAATTGGGCATCATTTGAGAGTGACAGGTACTGTATGCAAACATTTGTTTTGTAGATGATCTTAGAATATCTTGTATAAAATATTTAATAGTGAACAAATATCCATGACTTAGTGATTAATCTTTTTTTGCATGCACGGAAAGAATTAATTCTTCTAAAGATTCAATTTTCCTTACTAAAATTCAAATAGTAATTGATCTATTTGTTGCTTAACTGTGATTTTATTTATTAATATTAATATTTATTATTATCATATTATTATATTCTATTAATTATTATTACCTAATATTAGTTATTAGTATCTGTTATTATTATTCATTATTATTTGTTGTTATTATCTATTGTTATTATTATTAATTATTATCTAACAAAATGATTGACATAACTCTTCCAATATTTTCAACAGTTAAGAGAAAAATGCAATTTAAGAAAAGAAAAACAGTGTTTACGAATAACAAACAAAATTTCAACAGAATGTCTGTCTTCAAGTTATATTTAAACAATTTTTGTCAAGTATGAAAATATATAAATCTGCCAAAAATTGTCTTTTTGCAAACGTTGCTTGTCTTTAAATGAAAAAAAATGGCTGTCCTGCTAATGAACACAAATGAAAGGCCAACATGAAGGCATGAAACCAAAACTTGCTTAATATGATGCTGATCTTTTGCATCTTGAAATTTTTCATTAGCTGATTAGTGACTAAGAGGAATGAATAAAACATCTTAGTATAAATCTTACAGAACTCTCCTGTCATTCTGTTCAGTTCCAGGGACGGAAAGTTAGTAATTTGCTTACATAGCCATTGACATGTATTTTAAGAGTTGACAGGTTGGTAGATTTTGAAAGGTTCTTTTAGAATTTGCACTTTAAGATGTTTGTCGAAATTACAGACTTTTGTAATAAAATGGTTTCCAAACTCCATTAATGTCACATTATTATGTCAGACATTCATCCTGTGTCCATTGAAATTTATTTAATTTTTGAAAGATTCTTTTAGAATTTGCACTTTAAGATGTTTGTCGAAATAACAGACGTTTGTAATAAAATGGTTTCTAAACTCCATTAATGTCACATTATTATGTCAGATATCCAGACTGTTTCCATTGAATCTTATTTAATTTTTCAGTTTTGCAATCTTCATAAATCAAGTCCTGTTTGGTATATTATGCTGTGTATATTAAATGGGACTCAGTACAATTACAACCCTCTGTAGAAATCATGATTTTCCTCTGAATTTGTGATAGAATAAACTTGACTTATGTTGTTGCACAACAAACAGAGAGTACGATGATCCAAAACCTTAATGTTGTTTTGAGTGTGGATGCTTACATTTTTGTCTGATGTTTTTCTTAAGAAACAAACAATAGGCGGTTAAGGAAAAAAATCTCTTTAAAACGTGGATATTTTTTGCATAATGTGTTCATAGTTGTTATGTAGTATTTTCAAAATTTTTAGCAAAATTTTGGTGCCAATTGCTGACTAATGGGATTCTGTCAGGGTTTTTATTTTTTATTTTTTTCAATCTGAAATATAATTATAGTAATCCTCATTTTTACCTATTTTAATTGCGGTTTGTTTCAGACACAATTTTTGATAACTGTGCTTAACATAATGCTGAATAAAATTATTAGCTTTTTATCTCCATGCAAGGTTGCCTTAGGTGTAAAAATTGGGACTTCAGGTTGTATTTTATCATGTGATAAGGATGATCTAAATTTCAGTGTAGGTAAATGTGTGATGGCATAAGTTGGCAAAAAAATTCAAAATAATTTTTCATTACAAGACAAGTAACGTTTGCACAAAAACATAATTTTTTACAGATTTATATATTTTTATACTTAAAAAATTATTATTATTATTATCTATTATTATTATTATTTATTATTTATTATTTTTTCCTTATCCAAAAAAGTCATCATGATACTTTAAATTGCTTTACATACAGAGTGTCTAAAAAAATGTATCCCCATTTTGAACCTTTCTCAAGAAATAGTTCAGGCAAATAGAACCAACTGAATCCATTTTAAATGATGCATATAAAGACAATATTTATTATAAATGCACACTCTTAAGATTTTATCATCAATGTTTGCAAATTGATGTCTGCCTGTATGGTCTGTATTAAAACAATGTGGTGTAACAGAATCAAAAGTAGCAATCAACTTTTCCATAGGTTTCCTGGACTTTTGTTTTACAAGGCTTGTTGATATCTGTGGTCTTCTGGAGAAGTTCTTGTGCACATCAGGTACAGTACCGTCAGCTTTAAGCTTATGTAATTCAAGTGATTATAAACTGTGTTGGTAGAAACTATTTGATACTGATTTTGAACATCAATTGCATTTTTAACTTCCAGTAGAATTTCAGGTAGAACTTTCTTTGTTCAGTGATAAGCCTGGATGACATTAGTAATATCAACATGCAAATCTAAAAGGAAGCAAGTTGATGAGCTATACATTCTAAAAGTGTGTATACATTTTTTGAGACACCCTGTATGTTAATATAATTTATCAGATATTTTTATTGTCTTTGAATAATTCTAGGGTGGCAATAGTTATGACCATAAAGTTACTAATGAAAAACCAGAGCATGTTTTTAACATATTAATTTTCTTTTGATTTATAATGTAAGCATATTGCTAAAATGAACTCTTTCTTAGATAAGCTAAATCTTTAATTTTTCATCTTAATAAAAATTTCATCATAATAAAATTTTTCTTTTTATCATTTTTATTATCATTATTATCAAAATCACCATATTTTTATTTGATTTCTGTTGTATACTTGTTTCCTTCTGAAACCTAAGGTTTGAAATGGCAATATAACATTTTTGAATGTATATTTGTGTAAAAAATATATAAATAAAACAAATTAAAAATATATACTTTACATTGATAAAAACCTTTGTATAGTCTGAGTTGTGCTTGTGAGAACAATTTTTTAAGGCATAAATCCTTCAATGTGTTTATCTTTTCAAATCGAATCCAAGGACCCAACCACAACTAAAATTCCACATTTTTTTAATTATTATTTTATTTCCTTTGATTTATTTTGTATACTCATTTCTTCTGGGTCGTCACCGGAGACCTAAGATCAGAAATGGCATCTTGACATTTTTCATTGAGAAAAAAAAAACAAAAATAAAAACCTCTAAAATCACATTTTACATTGATAAATCCTGATGTAAAATGTGAGCTGTACATTTGAGTACAGGTTTTTGTATTTAAGGCTTGGGTTACTAGGGATCTCTTCAATTTGTCTATGGGAATCTTTTCCAATCAAACTGAGGGCTTTAACTACAACTGGATTTATTGATGTCCTCATGTGCCATATTTTTGAGATTTCTACTTCAAGATTTTGATAGTTTTTTGGTGCATTACAGTCTGTGGGGACTGCCATATAAATAAGAAACCACATTCTGTTTTGGTAATCTCTGATCAGGATGTTTTGATTGTTCTGTATGTGAGTATTATAAAGTCCCATAAAATTGTTACTGGTTCTATGTCTGTAACCGGGTCAGGATAGTGATTATTATTATCATTAATAATAATATAAATTTATTATTTTCATTTATAACAATTGGAATATCTATATAAATAAAATTTATTTCATATTAAGATGAAACAAATTTTAACCTTGGATATTAATATGATATTTAAATTGATTTGTTTAATTATATATTATGGTACCCTCCTACAAGGAATGAGCTCTTCCTCTTGATATATATAAATTATCTGCATGATTTCCATAGAGCAGTTGTGCCCAGTAACTGCCTTGTGCACTGTCGAACTCTCTGCTCAGGGGCAGAGAGTATTAACCCAGTTGAGGCTCCACTGAATGGTATAATCTCAACTGGAGGAAATTAGACAGAAATTTTTGGCTGGGCTATATAGCCTAGATAACCCACATTAAAAAGGTCTTGTGCCATTACTTACCTTAGTGGGAAGGTAACTAAATATTGTGGTTAATTAACAGCAGTTAGTTATGAAAAGTTACGAGCAATCAAGTACAGCAGTTAATGAGTGTAGGCAGCGTAATATTTCCTTCAGACTTACTTATTTCTATATTACTTATTAATAACACTTCCTTTGAATATCTTATTTCTTGTTATAATAATACACTGTTTTGAACCTACTTTCTTGTTCCGTGTCTTACTTCTGACACAAACTGGTCACTTCACTTTGCAGTGAAGTTTCGCCACAACTCCAAAACAAATTGGTGATGAAGATCCACAACATTATATATATAGTTCATTCAGTCCTATAAATTCATAGCGTCATAACTTTTTATTCTTTTCTGGTAAATTATAAATTAATATAAAAGAACAATTCCTGTTTCAATTGATGTGTTCTTTAAATTTTTTTGAAATCCTGGTGAGACATCAAATGAAACAATTCAAGAAAAAATTTCTTTTCAAATTTATTTCTTTATAAAATGATAAATAATGAATCTTTATAAACTGGCAAATAATAAATATCACATATTTGATTCACATATTTTTATAATCTCGTAAATAAACAAAGCTAAGAGAGTCAAAGTTTATACAGTAATAGTGGGGTTAAGTAAATAACTGTTTTTTGATACACTTTTCTTTTTTTTGGGTACAAAAATTGCCAAAAATAGATTAAAAAATAAAAATGTTTATATGGATATTTTTCAATGTGACAATTAGATATTAAAATGTGAATTTTTAAAATTAATTTGGTAAAAGAAATGATTGGTCAATGAAGTAACAAGTAATAAAATATTGTTTTTTTTTTTTAAACCTTTTACAATTGTTAAACATTGTCAAAATTTGATTAAAAAATAAGAATGTTTATATGGCTATTTTTCAATGTGGCAATGAGATATTGAAATGTGAATTTTTAAAATTAACTGAAGTTGAATCAAAATTTTTTTTAAAAATTAACTGAAGTTAGAACAAATGATTGGTGAATAAAGTAACAAGTAGAGTTTATAATGTGTATAACTGATGAATGAGAAAAAATTCCTTAGGGAAATACAAATTAAAACTAATCATAATATACAAAGCACAATTTTTATTTTATACTAAAAATGCATATATATACAATATACTTAAAGGGATGAGAATGTTATGCAGTTTTTAATATCATTTGTGTCACTTTCTCAATAAATGGCTAGAAAATGAAGCAGACAATTTGAATAAAGGTTACTAAGAATGATGAAGATGTCAAGAAGATTTACATGTATTGCAAAAAGTAAAGCACATTGTCTCTACTGTAATATGATAAATTATAAGTTCTAAAGACAACAGGCATCACATTTAGTGCGGTTGACCTATTCTGGTAGTTGATTATTAAGGTTCTGATTTTTCTTTTCTTTTTTTTTTAATCATTTCACCCCAAGCAAGGCGTTAATGCCACTGATGTGCAGAGGGTTACATAAGAGAGTTAAAGTATTAGGCAGGAGGAGAGTGAAGATAAAGACAAAGGTGACCCAGCTACAGGGGGTGAAAGAGAAAAGGCAAGAGAAGGATGTGAAGACAGTTGTAAAGGTAGAGAGAAAGAAAAGGAACAAGATATACAGGGTGATGTAGAAATGACTGGAACCAAGTGGATAAGAAATGGGAATTGACTTTGCATTTAAATACCTGGAGGTTATAGTCATCAGGAAAGCAAGTATATGGAAGGGAGTTCCACAGGTGGGAAGTGTGAGAAAAGAAGTTGAGGAGTAGAATTCTCACCCATATAACGTATATATTTGTTGACCTATAAAATTTAGGCAAATTATTTCAATGATATTTCTGGTCCTATATTATTTCTTCAAAAAACTATATCAGAATTTCCTCTAGTTATTCTTGCTAATAACATGGTTTGTTCTTTTTAATCATTTCACCCTCAAATGAGGCAACAAAACCAATAAGATGTAGGGGTTCAGTCAGTCAGTTAAGTGCCATATGTGATACACGCTTGGGCAATCATGTCTCGAAAGAGACATAACTGACTGGGCAGAAGATTATCCCTTAGTAGGTTGCCATTGCTTTCTGCGGTAGACTGGTTGCCTACCAAGACTATAGAACCCAATCTGTCCTGTTATTTGACTCATAGCTAGAGGGAAAAGAAATGTATTATATTATTATGTAGTAATTAGTGGGGGATTGGTTTCCTATTGTTATGAAGTAATAAACTGATCCCCTACTTTATGACCAGTAGAAGCCTTAATCATTATTCCAACTATTATATTCAGTCAGTCAGTTAGTTAAGTGCTATACGTGATATACGCTTTGGGCGATCATGTCTCGAAAAAAACATGACTGACTGGGAAGAAGATTATCCCGCAATAGATTGCCATTACTTTCTGCGGTAGACTGGTTGCCGACCAAGGCTATAGAACCCAATCTGTCCTGTTATTTAATCCATAACTGGAAGGAAGAGACGGATTAATACCTTTCCCAAGGGTATTTGCGTGTAAGTGATTGCAATGAATTTGGCTGGAATTTGAACTCGGCTCCCCGATTTCTCGTTCCGAGCTGATATCCAATGCACCACAACACACATCCATGCCAAGCCTGGAAGAATATAAGAAAAGAAAACATTATTAAGAAGCAAAAACTGTAAAATAACATAAAGATGAATACAGAATTAACATAATATTTAAATCTTTAAAGATCAAAGTTAAGCAGAAAATAAGAATTCAGAAGAGAGTTCCACAAGTGAAAGAAGAAACTGTTAACATAGGACTTATAATAATATGAGAAGAAAACATAGTTAAGGAGATAAAACAATAAAAGAACATGAATTAAGAAGACAGAATATAATGAATGTCATTGGATTTTAATCTTTGAAGATCAAAGTTGAGAGGAAAGCAAGAAGCCAGAGGAGAGTTCCATAAGTGAGAAAAGATGCTGTTAGCATATGATTTATAATAATGTGAAAAAAAAACAAAATTAAGAGGAAACAATAAAAGAACAGGAATTAAGAATACAGAAGATAATAATTGATATAACATTTAAATTTTTAAAAATCAAAGTTAACTGAAAAGCAAGAAGCCAGAAGAGAACTTCACAAGTATTAAGTGTAAGAAAAAAACAAATGTTAGCATAGAATTTAAAGTTACACCTAGCCATTTCAAATGTAAAATGATGAGATCTTGCTACCAATTTAAAACTGCACTTAAAATCACAAAATCTAGGTACCATAGAGGAAAGATCATCAAAACAATTGTCATGAAAGTATTTATAGAAAAGGTTTAATCATCTAACCAATTTAACTGTAAAATAATGAGACGACGTTGCCAATCTACTACTGGTCTTGAATTCATAAAGTCTAGGTACCATAGAGGAAAGTTCATCAGAACAATTATCATGAAAGTATTTATAGAAAAGGATCAATCATCTAGCTAATTTAACTGTAAAGTGATGAGACCTTGTTGCCAATCTAGTACTGCTCTTGAATTCATAAAGTCTCGGTACCATAGCGGAAAGTTCAACAGAACAATTATCATGAAAGTATTTATAGAAAAGGATCAATCATCTAGCCAATTTAATTGTAAAATGATGAGACCTTGTTGCCAATCTAGTACTGCTCTTGAATTCATAAAGTCTCGGTACCATAGCGGAAAGTTCAACAGAACAATTATCATGAAAGTATTTATAGAAAAGGATCAATCATCTAGCTAATTTAACTGTAAAGTGATGAGACCTTGTTGCCAATCTAGTACTGCTCTTGAATTCATAAAGTCTCGGTACCATAGCGGAAAGTTCAACAGAACAATTATCATGAAAGTATTTATAGAAAAGGATCAATCATCTAGCCAATTTAACTGTAAAATGATGAGACCTTGTTGCCAATCTAGTACTGCTCTTGAATTCATAAAGTCTAGGTACCATAGAGGAAAGTTCATCAGAACAATTATCCTGAAAGTATTTATAGAAAAGGATCAATCATCTAGCTAATTTAACTGTAAAGTGATGAGACCTTGTTGCCAATCTAGTACTGCTCTTGAATTCATAAAGTCTCGGTACCATAGCGGAAAGTTCAACAGAACAATTATCATGAAAGTATTTATAGAAAAGGATCAATCATCTAGTCAATTTAACTGTAAAATGATGAGACCTTGTTGCCAATCTAGTACTGCTCTTGAATTCATAAAGTCTAGGTACCATAGCGGAAAGTTCAACAGAACAATTATCATGAAAGTATTTATAGAAAAGGATCAATCATCTAGTCAATTTAACTGTAAAATGATGAGACCTTGTTGCCAATCTAGTACTTCTCTTGAATTCATAAAGTCTAGGTACCATAGAGGAAAGTTCATCAGAACAATTATCATGAAAGTATTTATAGAAAAGGATCAATCATCTAGCTAATTTAACTGTAAAGTGATGAGACCTTGTTGCCAATCTAGTACTGCTCTTGAATTCATAAAGTCTAGGTACCATAGAGGAAAGTTAATCAGAACAATTATCATGAAAGTATTTATAGAAAAGGATCAATCATCTAGCTAATTTAACTGTAAAATGATGAGACCTTGTTGCCAATCTAGTACTGCTCTTGAATTCATAAAGTCTAGGTACCATAGAGGAAAGTTAATCAGAACAATTATCATGAAAGTATTTATAGAAAAGGATCAATCATCTAGCCAATTTAACTGTAAAATGATAAGACCTTGTTGCCAATCTAGTAATGTTCTTGAATTCATAAAGTCTAGGTACCATAGAGGAAAGTTCATCACAAGTATTTATATAAAAGTAACAATCATCTAGCCAATTTAACTGTAAGATGATGAGACTGTTGCCAATCTAGTACTGCTCTTGAATTCATAAAGTCTAGGTACCATAGAGGAAGTTCATCAAGACAATTATCATGAAAGTATTTATAGAAAAGCTACATTACAGGAAAAGTGATTAAAACCAAGATGCCAGGTAAGAGATGAATTCATGCCTTTCCCAAGGGTATTTGTACAAAAATGAATATAACTTGTACTTCTGGGATTTGAACTCAGTTTTGTGATTTTTCATTCTGAGCCAATATCCATTTAGACCCATGCTGCCCATAGTTAATATAGTATTGTTTTTAAATTCATAAAATTGAGATACCATAGAAAAAAGCTCATCAGAACAATTACCATAAAAATATTTATAGAAATGGTAAAGGGAAGTAACTGAAGTCAAGATGCCAGGTTAAGACTGATAATATTGCAAATTCTTTAGATTTTATCAAGAATCTCTACATACATAGCAGAAGCACCAGTACAAATGCATGAATGAATGGTCAACAAGTGAGATAGTTATTTAAGTTAAACCAGATTTTCTGTTGCTATTCAATTGAATTTTAAATATAACATTCTTCTTCTATTCCTATGGGCCATGTTCCTTCAGAACATAAACAATGATGGCCTTTTACATCTCCCTGTCCCTAGTAGCCCTTAACAAGCTTTCTCATGTTACCCCTCCCAAACCTTGCTATGCCATCCATTTACTCAAGCCTATCAAGTATATTACATGTTACTCCCCCCTGTCTCTCTTTCCTTCTATCTATATTTGTGAGTATCAGATTCTCCAAGAACTCCTTCCTCATTACATGTCCTGGGAACTTCAGCTGTCTTTTCCTGATGTTAAGTATTAGTTTCCTTTTCGTTTCCATCCTCTATCTGACCTGTGAGTATCAGATTCTCCAAGCCCTCCTTCCTCATTACATGTCCCAGGAACTTCAGCTGCCTTTTCCTGATGTGAAGTATTAGTTTCCTTTTCATTTCCATTCTCTCCAGAATCTTGTCATTGCTCACATGTTTGGTCCATGGTATCCTCAGCATCCTTCTGTAGAACCACATTTTGGCTGCTTCATGTCTCTCCATTATCTCTGATGAGATTTTCCGGTTTTCATTGCCATATTAAAGAACAGACATCAAATAACAATCCAGTACTCTATTGTTTGTTTTCAGCAATAAAAATTAAGATAAATAAAAAAAAGAACTTTGGCTTTCATTATTAATAGACACAATGAATAAGCAATGCTTGCATTTGTGTTAATTCTGTTGCAGTATATGCATCAGTGGCACCGAATTGTTGCAGTACTGCTTCTGGTTGACTAAAGGCAGTAGTAACAATATTTTGCACATGTAATTGATTAAGGGATGTGCGTTGTGGTGCAGTGGATATCAACACAGAATGACAAATTGGGGTGCGGAGTTTGAATTCAAGTTGAATTCCTTACATTCACTTATGCACAAATACCCTTGGAAAAGGTATTAATCTGTCTTTTCCCTCCAGTTATGGGTTAAATAATAGGACAGGTTGGGTTCTATAGCCTTGGATGGAAACCAGTTTACTGCAGAAAGCAATGGCAACCTACTGCGGGATAATTTTCTACCCGGTCATTTATGTCTCTTTCGAGACATGATCGCCCAAAGCGTGTAACACGTATGGCACTTAACTATAATAGTTGGAATTATGATTAAGGCTTCTACTGGTTATAAAGTGGGGGATCGGTTTTCGATTATTATGAAGTAATAAACTGATCTTCTAATAATTGCTACCTAATAATATAATACATCTCTTCTCTCTCCAGTTCTGGGTTAAATAACAGGACAGATTGGGTTCTATAACCTTGGCTGACAACCAGTCTACTGCAGAAATCAATGGCTACCTATTGCAGGATAATCTTTTGCCCAGTCAGTCAAGTCTCTTTCAAGACATGATCACCCAAAGCGTGTAACACATATGATACTTAACTGACTGATTGTATATAATAGTTGGAATCATGATTAAGGCTTCTACTGGTCATAAAGTGGGGGATCGGTTTTTTCTTGTTATGAAGTAATAAACTGATCCCCCATTAATTACTACTTAATAATATAATACATATCTTCTCCCTCTATCTATGAGTCAAATAATAGGACAGATTGGGTTCTATAGCCTTGACTGGCAACCAGTCTACTGCAGAAAGCAATAGCAACCTACTGTGGGATAATTTTCTGCCCAGTCAGTTATGTCTCTTTTGAGACATGATTACCCATAGTGTGTATTACGTATGGTACTTAACTGAATTGATTAAGGAAATGGAATATAATTTCAATTGGGTGATATTTTATATTGTGTTTTTATGTATCTGAGTGAGTTGAAGATATAAATTGAAATCTGACAAGATAATAAAATAAGTAAAGAACAGGTAGGAAAAGTGTTTCAGTTTATTAAGTTTCTTCCAAGATTTGTTAATAAAGCGTCAATTTTAAAATTTTAAAATTTTAAAATTTATAAAAAAACCAAGAGATAGTATATTGGAATGTTGAAGCTTGATTTCATTGGTCAAATACATGCCATATATAAGAAAGCAATAGATGATCATTTTAAATGTAGGAAATTTATGCCTGTTTATATGTGTGTGTGCCACATGTGATAAAAGCAATAGATGTTTATTTTAAATGTAAGTGTGTCTAAATATTGGTTTAAATGTATGCATGCGAAATAATGCATGTGTCAAGTGTATTTAAACAATGGATGATTTTATAAATTATGTGTATGGACAAAAGAAAGAAAATACATGAGTATGAATGCAAAAAAAAAAATCATTAAAACTTAGGAATTGTGTGGGTGATACATGAGTGTGTATGTATGTGAAAAAGTTTAGGCACTAAGGGGAAAGATATCCCCATACCTGGGAGAACATCCAAGTTTTTGCTGGTACAGAAAAAAAAGAAGAGAATAAAGACAGAAAGTGCCCCATTTTTGTAGATGCTTGACAGTAACCTCTAACTTCTTGTCAAAACTGGCAAAGCTATGTGGAAATAACTGTGGGAGATGACTTTGTTGAAAACCTCACAGCTGTTATAAGGACATTGTCTGTCAGGGCTTCCAGTAGATCAATCTGACACTGGAAGATGTTCCAATACTCTGCCAAGAATGTGAGAGCTGAAGAAGTAAAGTGGCTCTTGTGAACTAAACACCTTATGACAAGATTTAAGAAGGAAGATATGTTAGTAAGATGTCTGAGTGACAGTGTAACACTATGTTGAAATACATATTAAAAAATAAAGAAATTTGGCAAACATGGATTATTGTGTCTGCAAAAGAATGGAATTTCAAAAGTAGTTTTTTCCATGATACCACTATTATTTTAACCACCTTCACTCCTCACTATTGCTTTAGAAAGTGATGATTAGAATTGTAATAAAACCTAAACAGAAAATGAAAGTAAATTTATACATCTTTTTTTGTTTTTAAGAATTTACAACAAAAATATTTAACACTATTTAACCACTAAGTTTGCTGTTGCCATATCTGGTTGAGTACTTCTGCCATTTACTTTGAGGTTCTCAACAAAATTCAATGGAGAATCTGCAATGTAGCTGATCCTGATTTGACAGCCCCCCCCCCCATTCAGTCACTTTCTCATCAACATCATGTGTCTTCCCACTGTCTTTTCTACAAATATTTTCATGGCATTTTGATGAGCTGCTTTTCCTGGTTGTCTGACCACAAGAATTTACCCATGCTACTAGATTGGTATCTAGATTCTACTCTTTTACACTTGAAATAACTAAATGTAACTTCCTCTTCTACTGGTATCTGTTCCTTTTCTCACACTTCTCACCCACGGAACTTCCTTCCATATCTTGCTTCTCTGATAGCTACCATCTCCAAAAGTTTAAATGCAACGTCAATTGCCATCTTCTATCTCCTTGATTCCTATCCATCTCTTATTCCTTCTTCTACATCCCAATGGCTACAATCTCCAAAAGTTTAAATGCAATGTCAACTGCCATATTCTGTCTCCTTGATTCCTATCCATCTCTTATCCTTTCTTCGTCATCCACTGTACCTTGTTTTTTCTCTCACTGTAACTCCCTACACACCAGTGCTGGTCTTGCCTTGCTTGGAGGTGGGGGGGATGATTAAAAAAACAAGTGGTCTAAAATGATGTGATCTGATCAGTTTATAATTTATTTTCTTTGATCACATGCCATGTTTTCTGCTATATCAGATATAGTAGACCAGATCCAGTGAAACAATATTGAGTACAAACAATATTATTCATTTTGAACTCTGATTGGTTGTTTTTTTCTTGAATGGGGTGATTTATGTATGTGGCCCACAGCACTACAAGAAAGTTATGTCACAGTGTCAAAAATATTATACACCAGCCCTGATTTTGAGACTTCAATCCTATAAATAAACTCAGCACTGTTCATATTTTAAATATTTTCTTTGAAGTTAAATCTTGCTTCTACTTGAAAGCTAATCTTTAGAAAAAATAAAAAATAATTTTGCAAATTTTGATAAGGATTTGAGGAATTTTTAAGACATTAGCATGCAAAAGTCTTCATCCAAAGTAGTGCAGTTAGAAAGAGGGCTGTCTGCCCAGGTGACATTTTTATGGGAGTAGCACTTTGGAGTTAATAATGACTGATTTGAAATAGAAGTGGTTTTAATGTTGGGACACTACTCACAGACATTTTCCATTTCAAGTAACTTAAACTATAGCATTTAAATGATTGTTATCTTGGCTGAATAATAAATATTATCCAATGATGTATTCAGGGCTGATTTATCATTGTTGACAATGTGAAACTTGTGAATGAACTCAGGGCGTATTCTTTTAATTCTGCAGTACAACTGCCTGTAAGAGACACATCTTGGTTGTAATCATATCAATTTCAGGTATTTTCCTTGTCAAGTTCATTTAAGAGTATGTGTTGCTCTATTTTTCATCTTTTTTGCTTGCTTCTAGTTAATATATATAAGTAGGAGTCACAGTGCAATATGTTTTTGTGTGTATGTTTGCAGGTGGGGGCAGCAAATTCCCTGCCACTGAATATTAAACTTCATTATAAATGAAAAAATGGAAGCTAATTTTTAAATCTATTAAAATCCAAACATTTTCTCAGTTATTTGATGTTATAAAATATTTAATTGCATCCAATGAGATATTTTTCATTTATTCTGATTTTAAAATTTATTAACTTAAAGAAAGTACTTGTGACAATATGAATCAAACAACCACCTTTTGAAATCTCCATTAATTCACCAGCAATTTCTTTTTGACTCAAACATGCTAAAAGTAAAAATGAAGGACTTGTTGAAATATCTATTTTCTTTATTAGTCCAATTGAAATTAAAAAGGCTCCAGTATGTCTGTGGTTGCTGAGTCAAAACCATCTTTTGAAATCTCCATTAATTCATCAGTTAATTTCTTTTTGACTCAAACATACTTAAAAATAAAAATAAATATTTATTTATAACACCAGGATAGACTTGCCAAAATATTAATTTTCTTTATTATCCCACATGGTGTTCAGTTTATAAGTTTAACAAAGCCTACTACCCTGATACTAATGTGTGAAGAAATACCCAGCTGTTAATCCTAAAAGCATTTTAGGGTGTGCTGATGACCCTGAGAGGATTCTAATTTCTCATTTCCTCTTTTCTTTGACCTCTGTTTGTTCTTTCTTTATTGGTCCTGAGTAAGTTGGGCAATTAGCATGGATATCAACACTTAGGTCAAACATGTGAAAAGAAAAAAAGAGATTTTATATGACTATAAGACACCTGTCAACCAATCTTAGTGTCCACTGAACTCTTGACACTTAGTGGAAAAGATTAATTCTTTTTATTGAACATTAAAATGATCTACATTAGTGTAACAATGAACAAAAGAGAGATCAACTGGTGGATCACCTGGGGAAGGAGACATCAGCAGGGGGACCCAGGGGAATGACACATAAGTGGGTAGACCACTTGAGGAACCAACACAGGCAACCATTGGTGGTGAGGGACAAAAATGTCATGTTTTTTTAATTTGAATACAATAATATTTAATTTGAATGTCTTTATAATTTGAGTGGCAAATGGTGTAGTGTACAAAAAATAATCTTAAGGTAGCAAAAATGAAAAATAAAATAAAATTCTTAAAAAAAAAAGTTCTCTCTCCAAAATGGCAGTAAACTTTAATTTTGTTTCTTTCTTTATTCTTCAAACACATCTTCATTCAATAAAAAATATCTTGCAGTGAACAGCAACTGGTTGAAGTGCTTTGTGGTACAGTGGATATAGGCTAGGAACAAGAAATCAGGGAGCTGAATTTGAATTCCAGTTGAATTCATTGCATCCACTTACGCCCAAATACCCTTGGGAAAGGTATTAATCCCTTTCTTCCTTCCAGTTATGGGTTAAATAACAGGACAGATTGGGTTCTATAGACTTGGATGGCAACCAAGTCAACCACAGAACACAATGGCAGCCTACTGTGGGATAATTCTTCTGCCCAGTCAGTCATGTCTCAAAAGAGACATGATCGCCCAGGCATGTTTCATGTACTTAACTGACTGACTGAAAATTATGAGTTATTTATTTTTAAATGAATATTGATTGAATGAGCTTTTCCTGTCAAATTTTAGAGAAAATAATGTTTTATTGTGCAAGCACCAGTTAAGTTTTATTATTGAATTAATTAATTTGGGTAACTTTCAGGATAAATTTTTATTTCACATTAGAGAAGCTAACTGAATAAAAAAACATGCCTACCCACCCCCCACAAAAAAAAGAAATGGAAATATTTTTTTAATTGGTCATTTTTACTCCTATTAATTTTAGGCCAAAAATAGGAGTAAAAACTACAAATTAAAAAATATTTCCATTTTTTTTTTCAAATGACTTATTCAGTATAAAATTAATTTATTAATGAATAAGTACCAAAAACTTAATTAATTCCTTGATATTTGGTAATTAAAAAAAAAAAGCTATTGATACAGTCAGTTAAGTGCCATACATGATACATGCTTGGGCAATCATGTCTCTTTAGAGACATGACTGACTGGGCAGATTATCTTGCAGTAGGTTGCCATTGCTTTCTGCAGTAGACTGGTGGCCAACCAAGGCTATAGAACCCAATCTGTCCTGTTCCCAAAGGTATTTGCGCGTAAGTGAATACAATGGATTCAACTGGAATTCGAACTTGGCTCCCTGGTTTCTAGTTCCGAGCCGATATCCACTGTACCACAACGCACATCCATTTGTTGGAGATTTAAATTTTTAATCAATCACACTTTCACAGTCACTGTCTAATTCTTTAAGAGCTGGTCGGACCGGCACCCCACTACACTCATAATTTTTTTTGCTTTTCATTTTGTAAAAAATTGTTTAATTCATTTTTATCGAATAAACCCTAAACTTTCCGATTAGTAAAAAGAATTTGGGAAAAATTCAATATTTAAAGATTTTTAGGGAGTGCTCAGTTTCTCATACAACGTTCTAGTAAATCGATCCCCCATATTGGAACAGTCGCTTTGGGGTCGAGTAAGTAAAAGACAATAACGAGTTATTGTCCATTTTTTTTAAATACTTGTAGGAAATTAATGAAAAAGAGTAAAAAGACCGTTGGCGGATCGATTTGCTAGAACGTTGTGTGAGAAAAAACTGAACACTCCCTAAAAATCTTTAAATATTGAATTTTTTCCATTTTTGTTTTTTTTGTTTTTTTTTGCTAATCTGAAAGTTTAGGGTCTATCGATTAGAATGCACTGAAAAAAAAAGTTAAAAAAATGAAAAGCAAAAATATTACAGGTGGGGGGTGCCGGTCGTACAGGTCTGCCAGTATGCATTTAAAAAACAATTTAACTAACTCGTTATTAAACAAAACAAAACAAAAAAAGTAATCACTACTTACTCTTTAATGAACAATAACACTAATCAAGAGTAAAGTTATCAAAAGAAGATTTTTGTGTGGCACATTTAAAAAATAAAAATGTCTCTACGGGTTTCGTATATGCCATATTTTTTTGTTCACGTGGTTGTAAACATCGCCATGAGGGCCTTCCAGGGTTATTTTCGACGCGTAGCTTAGATGTGGCACAAAGCCGAAAGTATGAGGCATCTACTAGATTATCTATTAGATACTTCATCTAAGTTAGGATCGAACATTTCTTCTTTTATGTGCCATGTTTCAGGACGTAGGCGATCATGGCTTTCCATTTCTCCCTATCTTTGGTGGCTCTTAGTAAGCTTTCTCCTGTTGCACCATGTAACCCTTGTTCCGTCATCCACCTGATCAGGTCCTTCAAAATGTTATCCGTTGCTTTCCCCCGTCTCTTTTCCCTCTATCTGGCCTGTTAACTGTTAGTATCAGGTTCTCCAAGCCCTTTTCCTCATTGTATGTCCCAGGAACTTTAGTTGTCTCTTCCTGATGCTCAGTATTAATTTCCTTTTCGTTTCCATCATTTACTCAGTCGTAATTGCTCTAGCGAGATAATTAACCATTAACACCACTTCGAGGTGCCCATGAGAGCCTTTTAGGGAGTCATGTGAACATCAGTTGAGAGAGTTACAATCTCTAGCCGAATAAGGCCAACGAAAATGTAAAAAAAGATAAAGATAAAGAAATGTCCATATTTTCTTTGCTATAAGGAAACTAAAATGAAAAAGGGAAGAGTCTACTTGTAAAAAAGAAAAAAAAATGATTGAAGAAATGATAAAAAACACTTGTGTGACTGTGAAAATTGAAATAAAAATTTATTATCTCATTCTAATTTTACTATTCATATATAAACACCAACTTGTAGCCAATTTACATGTTCAGGTTAAATTGTTTTGGGATCGTGGATCAATTAAATTTGAAAAAACTACACTACAGTACACCCCTGAAAGTATAATTTGTCTGTACATAGGGGATATTAGAAAACTAGGGGGTGATTCAGCGGTTTTAAAGGAAATTTCTCGTGTTACACCGTAAATAGTTTTACCGCGTGAAGTAAATCTCGTTATCTCCTCCTACTACGATTAAAACTTTTACTCCTAATATCATTCATCGGTGCGTCGAGTCGAGAAGGGAAGTGAAGGTCATCTTTAGTAACACAGAGAGACCCGAAGCAAAAAGACAAGACAGATCTACCAGTAATTACATACCTACTTTTCCCCTTTTGGTTGTATAAGGAAAGAAAATGATGCGAATGCCTAAAGATCGTGTTGATCCCGAAGTGGAAAAGAAAAAAGCCCGGCAACAAACGTACGAGACCGTTATCATGTTTGTTATGGTCTGTGGTCTCATCAAATCACGTAAGTTTGTACTTTTTAAAAAAAAAAATTAATTCTCTAGATTTATCTTACTCTTGAAAGGTATTAACTGATAGCATCAAAACAAAACGTAGTCAGAAAAAAAAATTAAAAGGTAAAAGCTAAGAATAGTGAAAGTGGATTATTTTTTTAGGACCAATTGAATAAATTAAATTTCTGCATTCGACTATTCCTGCCAATCAAAAACGAAAAATGTAAATTATTTTTTTCGGATCTTTCCTTGAAACTTGAAGGGCTTAATTGTTCTATTTTTATTTTTTACATTATTCTTCTATGTACCATGGTTCTTCAGGACGTTGGCGATCAAGGCTCTCTACAATTTGATCTCCTTTTTTGTAGCTCTTAAATAGATTTTCTCTTCCTGTTAGAGTTATCTCTCTTAAATATTGTTCCTTCGCCATCCATTACTTAAGTTCTCTATGTAGGATCATTGTTTTTCCTTTTTACATTCAATAATGTCAATGTTGTGTCAGTAAAAAAAAAAAAAAAAAAAAAAAAAGATTCTAACCCTCTCTTTCCTTATATACCTTAGAAATTTCAAATGTTAAGTGTCCTTTTTGTTTCCATTTTTTCAAAAACTTCATTCTAGCTTGAAAAACGTTTTTTAGTCCATGATATTCTAAGCAGCATTGTTTGTGTGTAACTAAAAAAAAAAAAAAGCAGATGTCTATTAGTGTATTTCCAATTCTCTTCTTCACCTGCGAAGAGATTGTCTCTAGTATTCAGTCAGTGCCATATAGAAGGACTGATATTAATTAAACACTAACAATTAATTACTCCTTTTCTGTATTTCTAACAAAATTTTCCTGTTTTACTTTGTGTAACTTTTGGATGTGCGTTGTGGTGCAGTGGATATCGACTCGGAACAAGAAATCAGGAAGCCGAGTTCGAATTCCACTTGAATTTCCTTGCATGCACTTACGCACAAATACCCCTGGGAAAGGTATTAATCCGACTCTTCCCTCCAGTTATGGATTAAATAAGAGGACAGATTGGGTTCTATAGCCTTGGCTGGCAACCAGTCTACCACAGAAAGCAATGACAACCTACTGCGGGATAATCTGCCCAGTCAGTCATGTCTCTTTCGTGATCATCTAAACGTGTATCACGTATGGCACTTAACTGACTGACTGAATATAATAGTTGGAATAATGATTAAGGCTTCTACTGGTCATAAACTAGGGGGTCAGTTTATTGCTTCATAACAATAGGAAACCGATCCCCCACTAATTACTACATAATAATACATTTCTTCCCCCTCTCACTATGAGTCAAATAACAGGACAGATTGGGTTTTATAGCCTTGGTCGGCAACCAGCCTACCGCAGAAAGTAATGGTAACCTACTGCGGGATAATCTTCTGCGCAGTCAGTCATGTCTCTTTCGAGACATGATCGCCCAAGCGTGTATCACGTATGGCACTTAACTGACTGACTTTGGGAAAATCTTCTGAACTGACTGACCCAATAAGTGAAAGAAAAAGAGATTATGAATTTTGTTTTCGTTCGGTGTAAGGGAAATAACTCTGTTTTGTTTAACGCTAAATCTTAATCTTCGTGGAGAAAAAAAAAATAAAGGATATATTAATTATTGATTCTTTCAAGTTTTCCCAAATTTGGCCACACCTATTTCTAATTTCTGGCATATATAACTTCTTATTCATTAAATTATATTTAAAGAATAATCGATCCTGATGCCATCACGACTTCAGTCACTTTCCCACCAACGTAGTGTGGCTTCCTTCTGTCTTTTTTTTACAAATATTTTAACAACAACTGCCCTGACAGGCTTTTTTTACCTGGTGCTCGACCACATGAATTTAAGCGTGTATCTAGCCATTTAATTGGCATCTAAGTCTTACCGCTGAAATAGTTAACCACCTCTTCTACTCCAACAGTTTCTTTTTCCATGCACTTTCCGCTTGTGGAACTCCTATTGTATTGATAAACTAAAACTTACTAAACCAGTGTAAAATCGATTATTGAGTTATCGGATTTAAAAGTCAGTGATCAATTTTACACTGTATTGATATTCTAAACAGGACCCTATTTTGAAATGCTTAAAAAAAAGAAAACTATTTTTTATTGACAAATGTGTCTTGAGAAAATTCTAATCTACAAAAATTATCCACCCTGCCAAACAAAAAAAAAATTATTTTTATGAGTGGAATTATGTACTTAAATAGTGCCTTTTTGGCCCATCCATACTTATGAATTTTTGATGTTCCTAATTTTTACATTTTTGTAAAGTCAAATCCTTGGAGATCACTAATAAAAAGAATAAATAAGTAAATATTGAGCATGAACATATTGAAAAAAGGATCTGAGATCTTTTAAGAATTCAAGAAAATCCCCAAATTATTTTTGTGAAGAGTTATTGAGACCTATTTTAATAAAATATACTGTACATTTCTTGTATCATAAAAATACAATCTTTGATGTATATTTGTTTGAGAAATCAGCATATGTTTTTACAGTTCAATTTTTCAAACTTTCAGATCCTGGTTGTTGCTGATAAACTTGATAAAAAATAAAGATTCTTTTTTGAAAAAAGTGGAGTTTAATACCATTTTTTTAAAATGTGTGTGTATTTTTTTTATTGTTTTTTTTTTTATAAAGACCAAAAATTAAATGAATTATGTCTTGTGACATTTAAAAAAATGAAGACCTTTTTCAGGGTCACCAAAGTTTTGACATTTTTGTCTATTAGGATAAAGAAATCACAACTTACCTCAATTCTAAATAGAATTAACTTTTCAATATAAAAATGAATTCATTAAAGAATAAGTGCTGAAATTTTAATTAAAATTGGATAATTTCCAAATTTTTTATAATTTAAAAAAATTTGAAGATAGTTTCATATTAAAATGTTCATGATATTTGGCTGTGTCACAAATGTTTTATGGCATTAGTTGTGAAAAGGAATCAAAAAGTAAATTAATGATCAATTCAAAGACTTCTTTATCACTGTTTATTTTAAGAAAATTTTATATGAAAATAATTGTGAGATTTTAAATAGATATGCTTATTGGCCTTTTAGCTGGGATCAAAGTGTAGTATCTGTTTTAATCTGATTCTCTCTTTCTTATCTTTTTCTTCTCTCATTGAAACCAAGTAGTGTCTTTCTCATTTTCCACATAAACAAAATGGAATAGTCCAGAGCATAACAGTCGTGTGAAATAACAAAGCCAGAGTCAAGCACAATTGTTATGGTTATATTTTGAATATTCAGTAATCAATCTTAATACAGTTTTTTATTTTTATACGATAACAAAATATTCTAGAATGTTAAAGATCTTAAAACTGCTTTGAGTGTTAAGAATACTTGACATAAATAGACATAAATTTACAAATATTTTAATTTGTATTTAATGTGTAATTTTCCCTATAATATCCTGGAGATTTTACTATTTTAACTTAACTATTATTTCTCTTTAGTTCAACTTAAAAGTATCACTTCTTATTAACATATTTAATTTAATAATAATACAATCCAAGTATCATTGTTTAGTTTGTATTGTGACTGTAAAGAAAATTTAAAAAGAAAACATTCTTAAAATTTAATATTAAGTAAATTTTGAATAAGTTTCAATGAAATATGTAAATTTCATAAAATTAACATTTAGCACTCTGAACTGTTTATAAATAGAGATATAAAAATTAATACCATTCAATTTGTATTATGAATTTCTATAAGTGTACCAAATTTGAAAAAAAATCTGCTCTGACTCTTGTTGATTTGACTATGATTCTATCGTAAATTGATTAAAAATTATTTTTTATTGACTCTGAAGACAATTTTTTATTGTTGTTTTTAAATGAGTTATTTGCAAATATAAATTGTTATTTGCAAATATAAATTTTTAAATTAACTTACTCTTTTGATTTCACTAATTCTTCTTTTTTCTTTATATTTTCTAGTTCCAAGTATAATGGAGCGGTTCTCTTTTTAAAAAGACCAAGTCATGTGCATTGGCAATATGGAATTTTTTTCATTACTCTTCCACATAAAGAGAAGTTTTTCAATAAAAATCTTTTCTCAATCATCATGTCATACATTAAAAACACATTCAAACATGTATAAAGTTGTTTTTGTTACTTTCTTTACAGTTATATGATTTTTATATTAGGTTGTTTGAAAAGTAAAATCACTTTTCAAATACGCAAATTTGGAATCATCCCACTACTCTGAAATTAAAATTATAGATAATGACCACTTCTAGTTCGAATTTTCATTTGAATCCATTGTATTCACTTATGCACAAATACTCTTGGTATTAATCTGTCTCTTCCTTCCAGTTATGGGTTAAATAGCAGGACAGATTGGGTTCTATAGCCTTGGTCGGCAACCAGTCTACCGCAGAAAGCAATGGCAACCTACTGTAGGATAATCTTCTGCCCAGTCAATGATGTCTCTTTCGAGACATGATCGCCCAAGCGTGTATCACGTATGGCACTTAACTGACTGACTGTGTTTATCTAGCTGTGTCCTTTATAGTTCATGATAATGGTTAACTTCATGGGCAAGAAAGACTTTAATGAGTTTCGAATTCACCATTATGCTGGTACGATAAATTATTGTAGTAACTTCAGAAATGCTTGTATTGCTTTAAGATGAATTGTGATTTCAGTAAGCTCCACTTTGGATGGTGATTTCAAAAAATGTTTTCAAATTAGTAAAGAGACTACCTATCATATAAGTGTTAAGATGGATACTACAGTGTAACCCGGATATAAGAGAGCGGTCGGGACTGGACAAAGTTATCTTATATCCGGGTTTGGTTTATTTTATATACATTACCACTGGCTCTAATTTTGGACCAGAGAAGGTCTCTCTCATATCTGGGTTAACCCAAAATTAGAGCCTGTGGTAATGTATATAAAATAGACCAAACCTGGATATAAGAGAACTTTTATCTGGTCCCGGCCACTCTCTTATATCAGGGTTACACTGTATTAGCAATGAATGTGAGTAGGTGGGAATGATTATTGTATGTTAAACTGATCCTAAAAGTGAAAAAAAGGTCTTTATTTTACATCTGCTGCAGTCTTGAAAAAAGTAGCATTGGCTCTTATTAGATCTTAGATAAAATCTTTACATGTATATATTACATGTATATATTACCAACAACTTATGTCATTTATACCAAAAATGTGAAGCTTTGGTATTTTTCTCTAGTTTAATAATACCAGGCTTTACTTGGTAAATCAAACCCAAGAGTAAAAGATGTTAGGCTAAAAATTCTTTTATAATCACCAGACATAGCACTTGAAGATGACTATTGTTTTTTCTTAATTTATAATGGTAGCAGCATCTTGTTTATTAACAATTATGATTAATAAAACATGATTGCTATATTTTATGTCGTTCGAAATGTGATTTAATTTTCTAAACAACCTAATATTTGTATTGTAGGCAATAAATCTACACTACAATCAAAATTTGAATTTGTTTATTAAACATTGATTTTTTTCTCTCACACTAAATTTTCAGACATTAAAAGCAAATACACATTTATTTTGTTTGTACTTTTTTTTTTCAGATTTATTTATTTATAAAATATATCATATCAAAATTTCATGGAACAATCAATTAAAATGTGATAGATGATTGTACTAGCTTACTGCAAAAGTAAGTAAAATCTTTGGTTCAAATCATGAATAATATGTACATATCTTGAAAAGAATTTAAGACTTGGCAGTAAACAAAAAAAATGTCTGGATTAAAAATAATCCATTCTTAAATTCACAAATATTTTAGAAAGTCCCTGAATATTGTTTTTTAATAATTGAGAGCAATTTCTTCTTTCTCTCTTTTTACTTTTTCTTTTACTTTTTCTTCCCTCTCTTCTCTTTTAGGTAATATTTGTTTCCTTTCACAGTCACAACTTTTCCACGGTAGCCATGCTAGACCAGAAATATATAATAGAAATCATTATGTTCTAATAATCTCGTCAATTGTCTTGTCCAAAATTCTTTGCATTTGTTTTATGCTAAAGCTCTTAAGAAAAAGTATGAATCTATTTCCCCACTCCTTATCTGAAATAGTACAAACATTTTTCCCTTAAACTTTGATAGGAAAATCACTTTAGGACTGAACCATCCCCAAGGAAAATCTTTGCTTTGTCAGGTAAGGTCTCCCAATGATCTTTGAGTCAATCATAGTTGCATAACAATTTTTATCACATATATGCCATAATGAAAATTTATAATATTGGAAGTACAGATTTTTTTTTCTTAAGGTTTATCATCATTTTCTATATAAAATGTAAATTGAAGAAAGAATCATTGGTTTTTAATTTGTCAAAAATTTAAAATATTTTCTGTAAACTAGGTATTTTTTTATCATTACTTATTGCACAGATTAGGAACACATGTAATTGGAAAATCCATCAGAATCTGGCCTAGAGCTTTACCCTGAAAAATAAGAAAAAAAACAATGTAGTTTTTGTAACATTAATTTTCATATGTTCATGTATGTAATGTTTATAATTGTAAATTATATTGTAGCTCTACTTTGTATTGAACACTCTTTAGAAGTAAATGCTTGAACAGTTGGTTTTAATCTATCTGTTCTTTCATTTTCTTATAATAATTCTATACATTATATATATATATTGTAACAACCATTACAATATATATATATATAGTAATGGTTGTTACAATGGTTTATAAAAGCATAGTATCACTACACAAAAATCTTCGTGTTTCCGAGCTATGTTTGCTCTTCATCTGGGGACAAGTTGAAATGAAAAATAAATGCTCTTTATGAAAGTAAATACATGAACAGTGGGTTTAAAACCTGCGTGTTCCATAACTTTCTTACAATTACACTATGTATATATATATATATAGACACACACACAAATGGATAAGAACAAAGAAAATTGCAATGATCAAAACAAATTTAAAACTATATATATATATATATATATAAGAAAGTGAAAAAAGTGATATGCTTTTATAAATGATTGTAATAACAAAATTACAATATATTTTCCATTTGTAAATGAGTTATTACATGACCTAGGTTTCTACCATGAGTGGTGTCTTCAAGCAATTTGCAATAACTGATTTTACTGTTTTCTTTAAGAACGCTCATGTGGCAGGGAATTGTTAAATGTGCAGTTTTTAAAATTACAAGGAATTAAGGTGTTTTCATCGATGGTTGTATGAACCTAGGAGGTATTTTTTAGTATGGTTACAATTAGTTATAATTTCCGTTCTTTCATTCAACAGTTTGCTTTTTTTATGCTATTCCCAAATAAATATATTGTAAACTAAATGAGTTTAACATACATAATGAGAATTCAACATGAAAAAAACACTTAGAAAAGCTGACTGAGCTTTTTTTTATTGATGTTATCGCCAAAGATATTTCAGATGCCTGGACTAATTTAATTTTATAAAACTTTGTAAAACTTATCAACCTTTGCAGGTTATTTAAAGCTAAAAATATTTTTGGATTCTCAGAATAATTCATTTTTCTTGTAAGTGAATATTGCATTAACAATTTTTTTTTAGAAATAACTGAATTTTCCCAAATACAAATCTTACTATTTAACCCATAACTGGAGGAGAGTGGATGGATTTATTTATACCTTTCCCAAGTGAAGTTGTGTGTAAGTGAATGTAATAAACCTGATGGAATTTGAACTCAGCTCTCAGATATCTCATTCTGGTAAAAGTTCATTAGTTTTTTTTTTATTAATTTTGCTGTAATTATATACATAAATTGTAAAAACAATATTTTAATTCTTAAATTATAAAAATAAAGGAAATTGTAAGTTTCTATATTTAATATTTTTTAATGGTAAACACTGGAATAGAATTGTTCATTCTTGGACCAAATTATCACCATTTTTCACTTTTTTTCAATGAGTATGCATTTAGACAGTACTGTCTTTGACTTATTCCCCCAGCCTTATTTGCAATCCTGGAAATTAGGTAACTTCACATTAATCCTAGAAATGGTAATAAATCATTTAGATGAGTCTAAATGATTTATTACCATTACAATCATGAATAAGACAAGTATTGGTGAAAAAAGTTTTAAATCATCAATTGAAATATCAGTTGATGACAACCATTATTTTTAATCATTTCACCCCAAGTAAGTCAATAAAGCCATTAAGATGCAAAAGATTACTGAGTGTGAGAAAATATGAAAAAAAAAAATTTAAGGAGATGGAACAATAAAAGAACAGGAAGACAGAAGTTAATAACAGACATTGCATTGAAAGTTTTGAAGATCAAAGTTGACTGGGAAGCAAGAAGCTGGAAGAGAGTTCCACAAGCGAGAAGTGAAAGGGAAGAAACTGTTAGCATAGAACCTATGGTTAGATTTAGCCATTTCAAATGTAAAATGAGACTTTCTGTCAATCTAGTCAGTTAAGTAATACACACTTGGGTGATCATATGTTAAAGAGACATAACTGACTGGGCAGAAGATTATCCCGCATTGCAATCTATCCTATTATTTGACTAATAGCTAGAGGAGGAAGAGATGTATTATATTATTAAGTAGTAATTAGTGGGGGATCAGTTTATTACTTCATAACAATAGAAAACCGATCCTCCACTTTATGACCAGTAGAAGCCTTAATCATGATTCCAACTATTATTTTCAGTCAGTCAGTTAAGTGGCATACATGATACACGCTTGAGCGATCATGTCTCGAAAAAGACATAGCTGACTGGGCAGAATATTTTCCCGCGGTAGGTTGCCATTACTTTTTTTGTTAATTTTATATCTACCACTTTCAAAATTTAAATTGAAATATGTTGTTATAATCTTGAATGTAGAAAAAAAGAAAAGATGTATTTAAATTTTTTTTTTTTTTTGCAAGAATTCAAGCTTGGTCCTTAACTAGTTGTACGTTGATTGACTGCTTAGTCAAGGGTAACCCAAAGGCTTCCTTTTCTTTTGCTGCTACCTTGCGGTAGGGGTGTGTGCATGACTCCTATCCCTGAATTTCTCAACTTACCCTTGATCTTTTTTTTTTGTTGCTGAGTGCTTAGCAGAGTGGTGTTAAGTACCATTTTTAAAGTCTTTGGAATGACCCGGCTGTGTATCAAACCTTCAACCACCCTCACTGTATGTAGGTGAGCACTTTACCTTTGCACTACAGCCAGTACTTGATCATAATGGTTCTCAAACTGCTGCCAATATTAAAATACCATGAAGTGAAGAACCAATTTATTATTTTCTGAAGTTCTGCAAATGGGTATACAAGTCTAACATCAAGTTGGTAAATGATATCAATATGCAATTGACAACATCTGAAAACACTAGTTGAATAAAACTCATGCCAAAGTGTCAGAAAAATGTTTCAGTGGGTGTCAACCTTTCAAAAAGTCAGAATTTAATGTTCTGAAGTGTGTTTAGTGCTGCATCAGCAAAATTTGGATGACCCATTTCTTGATGGAATAATGACTACTGATGAACAATGGACATTTTATGATATAAATTATCAGCTCAATAACTTGATCCTTATGAAGAACCCAAACATTTATCCAAAACCCAAATTGCACCAAATAAAAGATTATGGTAATTTTCTAAGCGCAACTTAGATGAGGCACAAGGCCAAAAGTATTGGGCACCCAGGGAAGATCAAACTCACTACTCAATTGTAATGATTCTAGCAAGACAAGCTTGCTAACCATTACATCACATCAAGGCACACAAATGTGATTTTCTAGGCACAGATTAGATGTAGCACAAGCCTCAAAAGTATAAGGCAACCAGGGAGGATCAAACTCACTACTCACTTGTAATGGTTCTAGCAAGACAAGCTTGCTGACCATTACATCACATCAAGGCACACAAATGTGATTTTCTAGGCACAGATTAGATGTAGCACAAGCCTCAAAAGTATAAGGCAACCAGGGAGGATCAAACTCACTACTCACTTGTAATGGTTCTAGCAAGACAAGCTTGCTGACCATTACATCACATCAAGGCACACAAATGTGATTTTCTAGGCACAGATTAGATGTAGCACAAGCCTCAAAAGTATAAGGCAACCAGGGAGGATCAAACTCACTACTCACTTGTAATGGTTCTAGCAAGACAAGCTTGCTGACCATTACACCACGTCAAGGAGCCCAAAGATGTGGCACAAGGCCAAAGGTATAAGGTACCTGGTAAGGATTGAACTCACTACTCAATTGTAATGATTGCAGAGAGACAAGCTTGCTAACCATTACACCATATTGAGGTGCCCAAAAGATTATCTTGACTAGTGGTTCATCATTGGCATCGTCCATGAGAACTTTCTGGAATTTCACCAGAGCATCACTGCCACCAACTGAATGAAATGCACATTCGCTTAAGCATAACGTGACTGGAACTGGTTAATCAATAAGGTTTAATTCTGCAGAATTTCACTGACTAGGTATACAAGATTTTACAAGTGAATGTAATGAACTCGATTGGAATTTGAACTTGATTCTCCGATTACTCGATCCAAGCTGCTATCCATTGCTCCACCGTACCTATAATGCTATACTGTTGTGTTCGTGCTGAACAATGTCCTCACATATGAAGAGGAAGCTTGAAACAACAGAAATGTGGTTCTACAGAAGGATGCTGAGAATACCATGAATGAACATGGCAACACTCACAAAGTTTTAAGAAAAATTATAACTAAAAGGAAACTTATACTAAGAATCAAAAAGAGGTATTTAAAATTTCTAGGGCACATAATAAGGAAAGAGAACTTAGAAAATTTGATACTTATAGGGCAGGAAAGTAGTGAATAACCTACCTAATTAGTGTGTAAATATTTGGCAGAACAGGGATTAGAAGCTTGAGTTTTGTTTAATGGCATATCAACCTCTGTGGGTTATTTAGTGCCAAAAGCGTAGAGTTTTAAGATATTTTTTTTAATGTTCAGTTATAGTGAGAAGGTTGATTTAGATTTTGACGAAAAAAAATTTTTTTTTTGTTTTTATTTTAAAAAACTGAAGATGTCTTCCAGTTTTGTATTCAAAAATGTATTGCTGATAATATTTTTTTTTCCTTCAAAAATGTATTATGGCAATTTTTTTTTCCCTTCAAAAATGTGTTATGGTAATAATATTTTTCTTAAAAATGTATTGTTGGTAATATTTTTCCTTCAAAAATGTATATTTTTCTATAAAAGTCTATTTTTATGTATATATTTCCATAAAAGTTTATTTTTACACTTTCATAGTTTTTGACCCCAGTTTGGGAGTTAATTATTTGCCCATAGCTGGGACCCTAACAGGTGCTACCACTCCAGGTCAGGATGGACCTGAGAACAACAGCAATTAAGAGGTGGTTCCATGCTCTTCACAACCTCCCAATCAGAGACCTTGCTGATGGATATAGCAAAAAGATAAACTTTATAAGAGCTACAAGGGACAGGAAGTTGTAAAAAGCCATGCTTAACACCCTGAAGAGACATGGAAGATAGAAAAAGAAATATATTATTGGTAATATAAATTTTATTTTCTTACCTGAGGATCAGTTCTGAGAGATGCAATTCCACCCCCACCAAGTGAGTTGTGTAAAACAAAATTTATTCCATGTATACCTGGTACATCATATCTGTTAATTGTAAAAGAAAAACCAAAAAAGGTTGATATAATTTATCGTGAGTACTTTTAAAAGAGCCTGAAACATATTTAGTATGTAGATATATGTTATATAAATTGATCATTATATATAGTTTAAATCAACCAATGGTCATATATAACCCTCTCAGAAAAATATGGAAAAATTCAAAGGTATTTCTTAATCAAATTTATCAATAAATCCTAAATATTAGATCTGTAATAGTTTTAAAATCAGAGCCTCTTGAAATTTCACTGTATTTTGCCAAATAATGCTTTCAATGAACTTCTGACATTCATAGCTTCAAGGATATCACATGTACAGATTTGAAATTTGCTAACAATAATTAATATTTACAGCAGATTACAAGAATATAATCAGTTTAGGTGTATCTTATGTGGTTTTATTTTTATAAGAACCTGAAAGTTACCAAAATGCAAAAAGATGCTGTTCAATTTGAGAGCTTCTCATTTACAATGTTAGATCAATCAGTTAAGTGCCATATGTGATACATGCTCGAAAGAGACATGACTGACTGGGCAGAACATTATCCCGCAGTAGGTTGCCATTGCTTTCTGCGGTAGACTGGTTGCCAGTCAAGTCTATAGAACCCAATCTGTTCTGTTATTTGACTCATAGATAGAGGGAAAAGAAATGTATTATATTATTATGTAGTAATTAGTGGGGGATCGGTTTCCTATTGTTATGAAGTAATAAAATGATCCCCCACTTGATGACCAGTATAAGCCCTAATCATTATTCCAACTATTATATTCAGTCAGTCAGTTAAGTGCCATATGTGATACATGCTTGGATGATCACGAAAGAGACATGACTGACTGAGCAGCACATTATCCCGCAGTAGGTTGCCATTGCTTTCTGTGGTAGACTGGTTGCCAGCCAAGGCTATAGAACCCAATCTCCTATTATTTGACTTATAGCTAGAAGGGAAAGAAATGTATTATATTATTAGGTTGTACTTAGTGAGGTATCAGTTTATTACTTCATAAAAATAAAAAACTAATCCCCCACTTTATAACCAGTAAAAGCCTTAATCATGTTTTCAACTATTATATTGTCAGTCAGGTAAGTGCTATACGTGATACATGCTTTGGTCGATCATGTCTCGAAAGACACATGACTGTCTGGGCAGAACATTATCCCGCAGTAGGTTACCATTGATTTCTGTGGTAGACTGGTTGCCACCCAAGGCTATAGAAGCCAATTTGTCCTATCATTTAGTCCATAACCGGAGTGAAGAGACAGATTAATACCTTTCCAAAGGGTATTTGTGTGTAAGTGACTTCAAGGAATTCAACTGGAATTTGAACACGGCACCCCAATTTGTCGTTTCAAGTTGATATCCACTGCACCACAATGCATATCCTGCACAATGTTAGATACAGCATCCAAATTAATTTCCCAGTCATGTATAACCTAATAAATTACTTCTATACTGTAACCATATTTATTTTTGTAATGGGAATGTCAGTATTTGTTTTATCCTTTAAAGAGGTTACAAACAGACAAGGTGGTACTTCAGTGAAAGAACAGCAACACGTGTTTAAATGACAGAAGAGAGGTTTATTGCAGTGAGAATACACTATGGCAAGACAGGGAATCTGGAGGCAGGCTAGTCATTACCGAAGTATCTCCTGTGCTCGCTATATATGGTTACTAATATAGTCAGTTCACATAGGTGATAAGGAGCATGGGGCATTCCATTACAGCAGTATTACTATTCAAAGTTTATTTTTTTAACATCGTTAAAATTGCATATTTTCATGATATCAGCAGAAAGTAAATTTAAAGTAATTTAAGAAATCTTTTCTTAATTTTACTACAGATTGTTACATGCCTGATGATCATTTGTAACACTATTTGGTGCTGAAGGGTTAAAAATGAACAGAAAGATATATCGATAGAAACAAACATCCCTTTTCACTTTCATTTCTTGTAACCTCCTATCCTGTATTCTAGTGGCATTACTGCCTTGTTTGAGGTGAAATGATAAAAAAAAATAAAATACAATTTTTCTCTTTACCTTGTCACTTGTGCTTTTTTGCTATCTTCAAACAAATAGCTGAAGTAGTCTTTGATGGCTTCCTCTGTAAGTGCTTTCTTGAGGTAAGGAAGATAAGAAGGATCTCGTGCAATTATCCCTAAAAAAAAGTAAAACAAAAAAAATAATATTTCAAATAAAATTGTAATAGAATTTTCTTTCTTCTCCATGCATCTTATATCAATAATAAGTATCATTTTTAAAGCTATCTCTTACATCAAACTGTGCATTGTGGTGCAGTGGATATCAACTTGGAATGGAAAATTGAGGAGCCAAGTTCCAATTCTAGTTGAATTCCTTGCATTTGCTTATGCACAAATACTCTTGGGAAAGGTATTAATCCATCTCTTCCCCCCAGTTATAGGTTAAATAACAGGACAGATATGGTTCTATAGCCCTGACTGGCAACCAATCTACCGCAGAAAGCAATGGAAACCTACTACAGGATAATCTTCTGCCCAGTCAGTCAGGTCTCTTTTGAGACATGATCACCCAAAGTGTGTATCATGTATAGCACTTAACTGACTGACTTACATCAAAGCTGTTTAAACTGGTGGTTCCCAAACATTTTTTTAGGCTGTTTTTTTGGAATTAAAATTTGCTTGTGCCTCACCAAATTGTATGTGATAGAAAGTAAATTCAAAATTAATAATAAAAAAAAAAAGACAGAGGATTAAAGGGAGGTAACTATAAATTTGAAGCCAGAACATTATCATTGATAACTCTCTCCTCCAATTTGCAGACCCTAGTTACTATATTCTGAATACTTGATATAATGCAAAAATATCACAATGATAAAATCAATCAATAATTATTCATAACTATTTAGGAGAGTTTTGTAATTTGTGTATATAAGATGTATGGGTAGGTATTTGAAGACTATCACAATGTGTTTAGTAAAATAAAGGAAAGTAAAGAAGGTGTTGGGTATTACCCATTTATTATTTATTAATATTTCAAGATCAGAGTTTCATCTTCAGAATGATAAGAGAGATTGATTTTATGTCCGCTGGTGGACCAAGCCTTTAAATGAATGGTTCTCTTTAGCTGCTACTGCTGTCATTAATTGTAGTATGTCTGTCTGTGTGTGTACCTGTAAGTGGGTTAGTTCATGTATGTGTGTGTGTATGTTCATGGTTTATATAAGTGTGCGCAATAGTAGGATTTGGATTTTTTGCATCTTTGTTGGGGCTCATGCATGCAATTACAAGTAATATTTTAAATTTTGAAATCATATTTATTTTTGGCATACAACACCCAAACACTCTGAAATGTTTGTATTGGAACTCCTGGCATGAATACCAAGCAGTACAGCATGCTGTTTTTTAATTTCTGAAGGAGTGAATTGTGTCATGGTGCTCTTTTTCTCAAAGCCCAACTGACCCTACTATATTGTGCAGTTGACAAAATTAATTTACCCATCACACCCTGTACATGCAGTGAGTCTTTTTTGTGTCTGAGACAGCAGAAACTGAATGTTAAGATGCTGATGTATGAAGCTATTAAAATTTGTTCTCAAACCGAGTTACAGTTGGAGGTTGAATACATTGCTAAGGTGTTAGCAGGTAATGGTTACTCATTGAATGTTGTGTCATCAGGCATTTATGCCAAGATGGTGCAATTTAAGAAACCCATATTGGCTGGCCTTGAGAAACGTCCTGTGTATTTGTGATTCCTGTAGATTGGTGAGGTTAGCATTTAATTTTTTAAGCAAATTTGTCAAAATATTAAATTTTGCTATTTTTCTGTAAATCCATATTGGAATGGTATTTTCATCCCAACTTAAATTGCACTAAAATTGTTGTCTGTAAGGATGTTCATCCTACCTGTTATATAAGCTCAGTAATATACAAATATTAACTCATAAATGTTTCCTATTTGTTCCCTATTTATCATCAAATTAGAATATGTTTACTTAAACTATCGCAGTATGTTTTGAATAAAAATACAGGTTGACATAGGGTAAGAACAAATATTTTTAATGTCATTTTGTGATTATTTATTTTGGGACAATGTAACAGGTGTTATTTAAATGGAGTTGTTGAAGTGTATGAACATCTGTTAAAATATATGTAACTTACTGACCAAATTGTGAAATTACTTTAGCAAATATCATGAATTATTTAGTTCAAATTCTTGACATTTTTCTAATGAAAATGTTAACAATTGATACTAGATCTGTAATAAATGTAATTTATTCATTCAGATTTCTTCTAAAATTAAAGAAGAAGCAATTTTTTATTTCTCTGATAGTAAACCCAGTGTAATACAATCAATATTTGCCTAAAAGAAAATTCTAAAAGGGACAATAAAAGAAATTTTAAGTAACTTTTTTCATTTGCCTTCATATTTTCAAATCAACTTTGATCTTCAAAAATTTAAATGCAATGTCAATCATTATCTTCTATCTTCTTAATTTCTTCTTTTTTATGAAAGAGTTTCTTCTCTCACACTTCTCACTTTTAGAACTCTCTTCCAGCTCCTTGCTTTCCAATCAACTTTGATCTTCAAAAATTTAAATGCAATGTCAATCATTATCTTCTATCTTCTTAATTTCTTCTTTTTTATGAAAGAGTTTCTTCTCTCACACTTCTCACTTTTAGAACTCTCTTCCAGCTCCTTGCTTTCCAATCAACTTTGATCTTCAAAAATTTAAATGCAATGTCAATCATTATCTTCTATCTTCTTAATTTCTTCTTTTTTATGAAAGAGTTTCTTCTCTCACACTTCTCACTTTTAGAACTCTCTTCCAGCTCCTTGCTTTCCAATCAACTTTGATCTTCAAAAATTTAAATGCAATGTCAATCATTATCTTCTATCTTCTTAATTTCTTCTTTTTTATGAAAGAGTTTCTTCTCTCACACTTCTCACTTTTAGAACTCTCTTCCAGCTCCTTGCTTTCCAATCAACTTTGATCTTCAAAAATTTAAATGCAATGCCAACCATTATCTTCTATCTTCTTAATTTCTTCTTTTTTATGAAAGAGTTTCTTCTCTCACACTTCTCACTTTTAGAACTCTCTTCCAGCTCCTTGCTTTCCAATCAACTTTGATCTTCAAAAATTTAAATGCAATGCCAACCATTATCTTCTATCTTCTTAATTTCTTCTTTTTTATGAAAGAGTTTCTTCTCTCACACTTCTCACTTTTAGAACTCTCTTCCAGCTCCTTGCTTTCCAATCAACTTTGATCTTCAAAAATTTAAATGCAATGCCAATCATTATCTTCTATCTTCTTAATGTCTTCTTTTTTTTATTGTTCTCTCTCATTAATAGTATTTTTCTCATATTCTCTCTAACTCAATGACTTCTTACATCCTAGTGGTTTTATTGCCTACATTGGGTTAAAATGATGAAAAAATTCATTAACAATTATATGAACTCAATTTAACTTAAATTATATAATATCATAAATACAATTTTATTTTTAGATTTAATAACAAAATGACATAAAAATCTTACAGAAGGTGCTTATCTCCCTTTGGTGGAGATAAGCCACATATGTCATATGACAGCTGCTGAATGACATCACTCCGGCAGTCACATTCAGTTTATTTTATAAAAACCAAAAGAAAATATGGTGTTATTATATCACGGATATAATAATATCTATAATGAAGGAAAGTTAAATGGGTGAATAATTTTTTTTTTCATAGCAACCTCCCATTATATTACCAATAAACTTTGAAGATGGAAATAAAAAAATGAAAAAAAAGTTTACCCACTTTTTTTTAATTAGTATATACTAAAAAATGTGTAGGAAAAAAAGTAATTATGTCGTATAAGTTGTCTGTTTGTTATTCAGTTGATGTAGTGTTAGCAATTTGCTATATTTTTGCTCAATTAAGATGTAGCATATTACCTAAATAAATGATACTTACCCATATTCAAAAGAAAAAAAAAACATATATGCTCAATCTGTATAAAATTTACTAAAATAATCTCTGAATCTAAAAAAAAATTTCCAGGATTTTTTTTTTGAATCTATGTGTGTGTGTGTAATCAGTTGATCCCAAGCAAGGCAATAAGGCCTCTAATATACAAGTGTGATAGAGGAAGACAGTGATCTACTTTCCTAACTGGCTTTTATGAATGGATGGTAGAATGGTGGATGGAAGGACTTAACAAAGAGAGAAAAACTGCAGAAACTCATACAAGACAGAAAATTGTGGAGTTTGAGTTTTGTTTAATGGCATATCAACACATCTGTGGGTTATTTAATGCCAAAAAGGTGGAGCTTTAAAGGGATTTTTTTTAATATTCAGTTATAATGAGAAGGTTAATTTAAATTTTAATGAGTTTTTTTTATTTGAGAAAACCAAAAATGTCTTCTAGTTTTGTATTCAAAAATGTGGTATGGTAATATTTTTCCTTCAAAAGTTTATATTTTTCTATAAAAGTCTATTTTTATGTATATATTTCTATAAAAGTGTATTTTTATACTTTTATAGTGTTTTGTCCCCAGTTTGGGGGTTAGCTATTTGCCCATAGCTGGGACCCTACAGGCGCTACCACTCCAGGTCAGGGTGGACCTGAAAACAATAGCAATTAATAGCAATGGTGGTTCCATGCTCTTCACAACCTTCCAATCAGAGACCTTGCTGCCAGATGCAGTTTACTGTCATGCCCAGGACCTAAATCTGAATAGAATTTCCCAAAAACCTATGTTGAATCTGAATAGAATTCACACAAATTTATTCTTAATCTGAATGAAATGTACACAAATTTATTCTAAAAGTAACTAAAAATGTATTAAGCACTAAATATATCCTATTACATGTGTACTTTTCATATTTATTCTATCAGAATATAAGTGAAAATTAATGCTTACCTATATTTGCTGTGTTTCCTTTATCACCACTTCGTGTATATGCAAGATCTTCCAATCTGAATGTAAAGTTTCCATCTGGAAGTGTTTCAGCCTTTATGTCATCAGAAATTGGCTTCTGGATTTCTGTTTCAGAAAATTCTGAACTTTTAAGTGGCTTAAACTTTTCTTTTAGTTCACCATTCATGTAAACCTCTACCTGAACAATATAAAAAAGATATAGTTATAATTTAAATTGATATAAAATATAAAAAAGATATACTTTAAATTGGTGTAAAATATAAAGATATTCTACATGGAGACAAAAAATATCAAATAAATATCTCAATCTCAAGTGGCTAATATATAAATTCACAAATTACTGTTTAAATGCAGTAAACTTTGCATATGGTTTCTCTTTAGACCAATGTCACACTGACAACAGTTGGGCAAATCTGCCCTGCCCTATCTGAAGGATATGTCATTGAGAGATAGCACATTCTGAATCAATTGCCAGGTAAGCAAAAACTCAGGGTTGCTGAGGTAATCTGTTGCTGATGCTCATTACCAGTAAGAGCTCAACTCAGTTACTGACAAGCTAAGCCTCCCACAGATTGGGTCCTTCGCAACCATCTCCACTAATTCCCAATAAAAGAGCTGCCTACGCCATGAAAAGTCAGTGAACTTGAATGGCCTTCAAGGCTGATCATCATTCTCTGAGGAATCTCAATTGATTTCAGGGTTTACAATGGCACTCAGCTCTAGAAACAAGAGGAGGCTAATGCTCCTGTCCAAAATAGAGTCCGCTGTCAATACACAGTATAGCAATGCCAACCAAGTGTGGCATTCCCAGCCTCCCATAAAATGGATGCTGGACACATACCTATCTACAGACCTGATGCTTGTCACCACCCCACAAGAAGGAGGTGAGCAAGCACTTGAGCTCCTTCTTACGGTTCTTGCAGAGGGGAAATACAGACAACTGATAAAGGATGAGGGGGAAAAACATGTGGTGCATACCTCAGTCTTACCCTTTATGGACAAGCACCTTCAGAACAAATTCCAGACTGCCATTTTGTTACCCGTACCTCCAACCAATTTTTCTCCAGTGGAGCCACACTTCAAGAATGCAGATGGGTCTGTTAGTCCAACTAAATGTTCCTGAAAGAGCAATGCCCTTCCAGGAACCTAACCACAAGCTGGAAGACTTGTTGCAGTTAATCTTGGCCTCCATAATCTTCTTGTACTGTTCAAGTGCCTTCTGTACCACCTTAATATCACTGTGGCATGATATAAAAATGGACACGTCATGGAAAACCTGTCTTGAGCATCACCAGAGACAGTGATTCCATTTAGGGCTGGACTGCGTGTCCTGTCCTTTAGCTAGTAAAGAAAAGGCTTTAATGCCAAAGCATGAAGTAGGGGTACCAGTGAACAACTCTGGGGAACAGATCATAACAGCGCAAAAGGATGCATCCACTTTATGTTCACCTGTACCACAGCAATGGGAGAGCAATACAGGAGGCTAATCCACCTGCAGAAGTCGGGTATGAACCCAGCAGCCTGCAAGACAGTAGTCATGTATTGGTGACTGACCCTACCAAACACCTTGAACTGATCCAAACTGATCAGTGTGGCTTGATTGTTGTCTTTCACACCCTCTAAGAACATACAGATCAGACACAGGTTGCTCTGAATTGTTTGGCCCATCCTTAAAAGCACAAGTCTGCTCTTTTCCCAACAGAATCTCAGCAACTGACTGAAAATACTCCATCAAGATCTTAGACAAATATTTAACTCTGTGTTTAGTAGTATTATGAGCCTGTAATCATCTAAATCCCACCTACCATCCTTGTCCATTCTCAACAGTGTGATCACACTCCTGGAGATCAAGTTCGGGAACAGACCCCTACCAGAACCAGTTTTTCAACATGACGATCAAAATCAGCACAAAGATGTGACAGCCTAAGTACAATTTTTAGAGCAGACCATCAAGTCCTGAAGACATGCCACTGCTGATCCTGTTCAATGCCAAGTGAACTTTGCCCTCTGTGATCTCAACCTTGCAGCTAGCTGCTTCAGTTGGTGAAAGCTGAGGAAAGTCAGCTAAATAGCTGCAAAATTTTTTGCCACAGAGACTAGGCTCCTTAGTAAACTGGATCTTGAAATATCACTAAAATGCCTCAGATATGTCTTTGGTTGACCTCAGAGAATGCTCCTCTAGGGTATCGACATATTGAATATAATGATTGGAACTTTGATATATCTCTCCTTGTGCAATTCTGTGCCCATGTTCACGGCTTCGTTAGGCATCTTGTTTAACTTATGCATAACACTGATAGTGCTTACTAGCCACTTGCTCCAGAGCCTACCTAGCTAAACCTATTCTCTAGGGAATACCCTGCTTCCACCTGGGCCAGACTATTCTTGAGTGACTTCATTTTTTTAACCTTATGTAGAGTGAGTCATTGGCTATATTCAGTGGTGAAAAAACCAATGCTGTCCTTAAGCCTCTTCCACCACTTATTCCAAATAAGCACACACATTAATCCCTGCTACACTAATCTAGTTAACTGTTTCCAGAAGTCCCAACTGTCCAGTAAATACAGATTGAACTTCCAGTGTCCAGCCATTCAAGGACTAGCACTTAATGCCCTCTGGGCACAGACAAGGCTATGGTTTGAATAGCCTAACCAGTGGAATGTGGGACAATTTAACAAATCTAGATGGACTCTTCTGACTAACATTACATCCATGTAGCTGGCTACCAGGGTAGATGGCTACTCTATGTGAAATTAGATTTTGAATTTCTCCTATCGATATAAAAATAGAAAACAAAACAATTATGGAGGCTAGTTTGATCTACATATGCATGCACACACATGCACCTACACACACAATGGAAGCCGCAATAGCCAGGAGATGCCAACTAAGGCCTTGTCCACACACACAATAGAAGAGATTAACCAGCAACTATCAAATAAGCATTTTGTCTACAAATTCACAAACACATGAGGCTGAACTGTCATAAAGAACAATATACAGAGATAGAAATAAAGGACTTGGTTTGATGTTCCAATTACCTGAAGAAGGCTAGAGTGTGTAACAGCTGAAACATTGTGAATATGATAAAAAAGAGGACAACAGTCCAAACAATGTAAATAGTGTAAATACTACCTCATCTCTGAAGTATAAACAAATAATAAGCTTATAGAGAATTGACATTCCTATTAGGAAGAACATAAATTCTTTGAAAGTCTGTAAAAACCAACAAGACTAGTTCATCACCCAGTTCATCATGTTCAGAGGGGATGGAATCATGAAGCTACTTTAAAGATGGTAAAAAATAATGAGACAAAATGGCACATATGTGGTTCTATGTACAAATATATAAATATTGTCTTTGAAACTTATTTAAAAAACTACTAGCTTTTGTTCCAGCACAATGTATTGTTGGTAGATAATTGAAAATCCTTCAAAAACAGGTTTTTTTAAAAAATAACCTGAATTATAAGCAAATAAATATTTGAAAACCAAATAACATATCAAAAATAAAAAGTAAGAAAACAAAGTTGTTAGTTTTCATACTTACAGTGATATTGTCTTTAGGATACAAAAATGAAAAAAGCTTCAGTACAGGAGACCTACAAAGATAAAATTTTGAAAAATAATATAAAAATAAACTATTGGTCTATTAACTCGGAAAATTAAAGTATTGATTTGTGAATTTGGTGAGCTAGTAATTGTGGTTATTTACATTCAAACTAATGTCTTGATTGTTATGACAACATTTTGACCATTGTGCCTTCTGGTCGTCATCAGCTCTGGGTAACCTACAGGGAATTCTAAACTGAACCCATTGTTTAATCTCCAGGGGTAGATATTTTTTTCTTTCACTGCTCATATCTAGGAATATCATTTAGTTCATATTCTGAGTATTACTGAATCCAAGTACACACTACCTGGTTAGGGGGATTGAACTCACAATCAGACACTTTAATCTACTAGGCTAATCACTAGGATAATTTCTGTAGTGAACTTGGAGCCTTAAACTTAACCTGCCTGTTGATTACTGCAGTTATTGTTGAAGACATGTTATCATTTGTCTTTCTTTATTAATGGCTCCCATATTTATTTCTATGCTAGGCCTACTAAAGAGGTCCTCACAGTCTAGGATATGCTCTAATTAGGTTGCGGCTGGTATTGCCATTGAAGACTTGCGGATATTTCTCTTTCTTTCTTTAGTCGAGGCTCCCATATTTATTTCTATGCTAGGCCTCCTTAGTAGGAGGTTCTTACAGTCTAGAATATGTGCTGATTAGGATGCTGCTATTGAAGACTGCTGTCATTTTTCTTTCTTTATTAGTGTGCTAAATCTACTAAGACATGTGTGCTGATTCTTCAGATATCTCAGTCTCCAATGTTCTTCTGTGTCCAGTATTTTCCTTTTATCCCAAAGGGGCCGATGACTATCTCTCTTTCCTTCTATAAATCTGCTAGGCTGGGTTTCATTGTCTCACCTCTCTCTACAACTTTTCAATGTTCCTCCAGACTTATAGGAAGTGGCTTGTTTCATCTTGTAAATATTTTAAATAATGGTAACTCCTGATTCCAAAAATTCTGACAGAAAATAATCATTGTGGACTCAATTTCTGGGCTGAGTAGTACAGACTTAGACTCAGTGAAAACAGAGCAAGCAATCTCAAAACATGGATAGTGGAACAAGAAAAATATACATTCGACTAGATTAAATAAAGGGTTTGGTATGAAATCGTCAAGCTGCTAAGATAAAATATAGCTAAACTAGGACTTTCATGTCCCCAAAATAACAGTGGGTGAAAAGTAGGTAACTCCAAAATAATGGCGTCTTAAAAGTAGGCACCTCCTAAATACTGGTGTGTCAAACATAGGCACCTCCTAAATACTGGTTTGTCAAAAGCAGATATGTCCTAAATAATGGTGTGTCAAAAGCAGGTACCTTCAAAATAATTGTGTGTCAAAAGCAGGTACCTCCAAAATAATGGTGTGTCAAAAGCAGGTACCTCCAAAATAATGGTGTGTTTGAAGCAGGCACATCCAAAATAATGGTGTGTTTGAAGCAGGCACATCCAAAATAATGGTGTGTCAAAAGCAGACACCGCCAATATAATTGTGTATCAAAAGAAGGCACATGCAAAATAGTGGTGAGTCAAAAGTGGGCACCTCCAAAATAATGGTGTGGCAAATGTAGGTGCCTCCAAAGGTGTGTCAAAAATAGGTACCTCTAAAACAATGGTGTGTCAAAAAAAAGTACCTCTAAAACAATGGTGTGTCAAAAGCAAATACTGTCAAAATAATGGTATGTCAAAAATAGGCACATCCAGAATAATTGTGTGTCAAAAGTGGCCACCTCTAAAATAATGGTGTGTCAAAAATAGGCACCTCAAAAATAATGGTGTGTTTGAAGCAGGCACATCCAAAATTGTCGTGTGTCAAAAGCAGGCACCTCCAAAATAGTGGTATGTCAAAAGCAGGTACCTCCAAAATAATGGTATGTCAAAAGCAGGTACCTCCAAAATAATGGTGGTTCAAAAGCAGACACCTCCAAAATAATGGTGTGTCAAAAATAGGTACCTCTAAAATAATGGTGTGTCAAAAGCAGATACCTTCAAAATAATGTGTCAAAATTAGGCACCTCTAAAATTAAGGTGTGTCAAAAGTAGGCACCTCTAAAATAATGGTGTGTCAAAAGCAGGCACCTACAAAATAATGGTGTGCAAAATCAGGCACCTACAAAATAGTGGTGAGCCAAAAATAGTTACCTCCAAAATAATGGTATGTCAAAAGCAGGTGCCTTCAAAATAAATGATGTGTCAAAAGCAGGCACCTCCAAAATAAAGGTGTGTCAAAAATTACATGGATAGTGGAACAAGAAAAATCTACACTCTTTAGATTAAATAAAGGGTTTGGTATGAAATCGTCAAGCTGCTAAGATAAAATATAGCTAAACTAGGACTTTCATGTCCACAAAATAACAGTGGGTGAAAAGCAGGTAACTCTGAAATAATGGTGTGTTAAAAGCAGGCACCTCCTAAATACGTGTGTGTCAAAAATAGGTACCTTCAAAATAATGGTGTGTCAAAAGCTGATGCCTCCAAAATAATGGTGTGTCAAAAGCAGGCACTTCCAAATTAATTTTGTTTCAAAAATTGGTACCTCTAAAGTAATGCTGTGTCAAAAGCAGATACCTCCACAAAATCAAAGTTTGTATTTTAATTTCAATTAAAAATAAGCATGAGTTTTCCAGACAACCCAATACATTTTATAACACTTTGCTAAAAATGGTGCCAAAGTAAAATATTTTTAAAATTTCAAAATAAAAGTTCTTCCAATCAATTTAAATTAATTTTGAAATACAGCATAGTATTTTGGTTATTGGAAATATATAATTTAATCTCTCAGTTTGAAATTAAAAGTAAAATAAAAGTTTCAAGAAAGATTTTCCATTATTAAAAATTCATTTGAAATGTTAGGCAACACGTTTTTGTGGAGGTCCCGATTTTTTCCTTTATACTGCTATTATTTTAACTTTTTTATTTTGACTCCTCAACATTGTTTATTCTTTTATAAAGCAAAGATTAGAATTTTAATAAAACCTAAACAAAGGTGAATTTATACATGTTGAGACTGAACAACAAAAATAATAAACTATTTGTTAATATTGGTTACTGGAATAGTTGGCAGAACATCAGCTAATTGTCAACTGATTCTTTTTTGTTTGTTTTAACAGTATGATTTATCATGTACAAGGCCTGAGAGCCACTCGAGATAGTGGGTTACATTAGAGGATAGTTTATATGGAAAACAGGAGAAGATAACAGTTGACTCTAGACTTGGACATATCAAGATTGTAGTGATTGAGGAAACATTATCTTTAGAGTCTGTTCTATAGGGTAGTGGTCTGTGGGAAGAAGATGTTTGAGCGGAACTAACTTCTCACTGATGGAAAACAGAGGGAATGTGGGTAGTTTGCTACTATGTAAGTGGCAGGGTGGATCCTGGCCATGATGGTCAGACCTGGTGGAACCAGGAGATGCAGTTCTTCTGAGAACTTTCCATGATAGTAGTGACAAAGGAGTGAAAGACTCACTACATCCCACCTGTGTGAGAGGGGTAAGAGTGTTGGAAAATAATTCCTCTCCCATGAGTACTCAGAGCCACTTTTTAACTCTATCAAAACTGGAAAGGGAAATCTGGGTAGCTCCTACCCAAATATAGCAACAGTACTCAACTTTAGGCTAACGTAAATAATAAAGATTTACTTATAGCTGGTTCACATATATTAATAATTTAGTAAATGCTTATAGATTTATGAATGAAAAATTGTTTTTATCTTTATTTCTTCATAAATTGGTAAATGATAAATATTGTATTGCATTAGTTTTTAGAATATTGTAAATACAAGATTATTCTTATAAATAAACAAGCTAATAAACAGTTTTTAATATTTTTGTTTTGAATTCTTCAGAACAAAAATAAATGTATAAATTCACTTTCATCATATATTTATGTTTTATTCCAATTCTAATCATTGCTTTTTTTTTTTTTTAATTGTATCACCACGAGCAAGGCGGAAACACCACTGATGTGCAGGGGGCTATGTAAGAGTGAAAAGCTTGGAAAAGAGAAAGCCGGAAACCACATCCTAAACAGAGAACAAGGGATGAGCCTATTAACCTGTTCAATAGATGTGGGTGGAGTGTGAACTGGGCGATAGATAGATCTATCTACTCCAATTGAAAAAAAAAAAACAAAGTGAGAAGATTTGAAAAGAGAAAACCGGAAACCACATCCTAAACAGGGAACAAGGGATGAGCCTGTTCTATTGAATGTGGAGTGTGAACCGGGCGATAGATCTATCTACTCCAATTGAAAAAAAATAAAATAAAATAAAGTGAGAAGATTTGAAAAGAGAAAGCCGGAAACCACATCCTAAACAGGGAACAAGGGATGAGCCTCTTAACCTGTTCAATAGACGTGGGTGGAGTGTGAACTGGACGATAGAAAATAATAAATATTACCAAGGACTGCAAATAATTAAAATTATAGCAGTGTCATGGAAAAAACTTTCCTTTCTGACACACTGTTTTTTTCTGGCCATGAAGAGCCATGTTTGCCAAATATAGAATCGTATAAAAGTAGGGTACTTTGTTCTGAATGCCAAGAAATAAAAGAGATGCAAACAATCTAAACAATAGTCTGTTAGAAAAAAATATTTGTGCTGTCTTGAATTGCTACTTCCAAAATTCCCTGTTAGAGCCTTGCATTTTATTAAAGTTTTGTTCGGCATTCATCAGTCAGTTACGTGCCATACGTGATACACATTTGGGCGATCATGTCACGAAACAGACATGACTGACTGGGCAGAAGATTATCCCGCATTAGGTTGCCATTGCTTTCTGCGGTAGACTGGTTGCTGACCAAAGCTATAGAACCCAATCTGTCCTGTTATTTGACTCATAGCTAGAGAGGAAAGAAATATATTATATTATTATGTAGTAATTAGTGGGGGATCGGTTTCCTATTGTTATGAAGTAATAAATTGATCACCCACATTATGACCAGTAGAATCCCTAATCATTATTCCAACTATTATATTCAGTCAGTCAGTTAAGTGCCATGCATGATACTCACTTGGATGATCATGAAACTGACATGACTGACTGGGCAGAAGATTATCCCGCAGTAGATTACCATTGCTTTCTGCGGGAGACTGGTTGCCAACCAAAGCTATAGAACCCAATCCGTCCTGTTATTTAACCCATAACTGGAAGGAATAGACGGATTAATACCTTTCCCAAGGGTATTTGCACGTAAGTGAATGCAAGGAATTCAACTGGAATTTGAACTTGGCTCTCCGATTTCTCATTCTGAGCCGATATCCACTGCGCCACAATTTTTTTTTAACATACAACATGTTTGTTTTATGGCGTTTCAACCGATCTTGGGTCATTTAACGCCGAATCGAATTAGTTAAAATCGAACAAAAAGTCCAATTTAGGATGTGGTTTCCGGCTTTCTCTTTTTCAATCTTTTCACTCTTCTCTCTTTTTTTTTTCCCCCTCAATTGGAGAAGATAGACTAAACTATCGCCCGGTTCACACTCCACCCACGTCTATTGAACAGGTGAAGAGGCTCATCCCTTGTTTTCTGTTTAGGATGTGGTTTCCGGTTTTCTCTTTTCCAATCTTTTCACTCTTTTCTTTCATTTTTTTTTCCTCAATTGGAGTAGATAGACTAAACTATCGCCCGGTTCACACTCCACCCACGTCTATTGAACAGGTGAAGAGGCTTATCCCTTGTTTTCTGTTTAGGATGCGGTTTCCGGTTTTCTCTTTTCCAATCTTTTCACTGTTATGTAGCCCCCTGCACATCAGTGGCATTACTGCCTCGCTCGGGGTGATATGATTAAAAAAAAAAAGTTAAGAATAATTTCAAGAAGTTTGTATATTTAAAACAAACGTGTATTAGCATGTGCGATACCCTGTCAGTGACCGACCATCGGTGATATCACGGTTTCAGTGGCTATAGTGGGACCACCACCAGCAGTGTTTGCCACCAGGCAGGGTATGAAGATAAACTTATTGATTGTTCCTCTTTGTACATTCTCGTAATGAAGTAAACAAAATGACCATTCCTATTTGCAGATTGTATCGCCAATGAAATTTTCTGAATGCATTTGCCGTTATTAACGTGCTTGTGGAAAAAAAGAATTTTTTTAGAGATTGTAGCTTTCAGGGAAGCATAACTATTTTAATAATTTCACCCCAAGCAAGGTGGGACTGCCACTAGCGTGCATGGGGTAAGAGTGAGAGAAAAGACTAAGTACAGGGAGTATTGAAGAAAGGATAAAACATGAATGGGTTCAAGATAGAAGATGGCAATTGATGTTGTATTTAAATGTTTAGAGATTGTAGCTATTAGGAAGCATATATATTTTAATCATTTCACCCCAAGCAAGGTGGGACTGCCACTAGTGTGCATGGGGTAAGAGTGAGAGAAAAGACTGAGTACAGGGGATATTGAGGAAAGGATAAAAGATGAATGGGATTCAAGAAGATAGAAGATGGCAATTGATGTTGTATTTAAATTTTTAAAGATTGTAGCTATCAAGGGAAGCAAGTAAATAGAAGGGATTTCCACAGGTGGGAAATGGGAGAAAAAAAACTATTCAAGTAGAAGTGATAGTTACATTTAACTATTTCAACAGTAAAAGTGTAGCACTTAGATGCCAATCTAGAGCACTCTTAAATTCATGTGGTTGAGGTCAGTCAGTTAAGTGCCATACGTGGTAAACGCTTGGGCGATCATGTCTTGAAAGAGACATGACTGACTGGGCAGAAGATTATCCCGCAGTAGGTTGCCATTGCTTTCTGCGGTAGATTGGTTGCCAGCCAAGGCTATAGAACCCAATCTGTCCTGTTATTTAACCCATAACTGGAAGGAAGAGACGGATTAATACCTTTCCCAAGGGTATTTGCACGTAAGTGAATGCAAGGAATTCAACTGGAATTTGAACTCAGCTCCCCGATTTCTCATTCCGAGCCAATATCCACTGTACCACAATGCACATACCAAGGAAAAAAGTATGTTAGAGCATTTGTCGTGAAAACATTAGTAAAAAAGACAGAGGAAGGCCAAGTCATGTTGGTGAGAAAGTGACTGAAGTTGAGATGCCAAGTCAGGACTGATTACATTGCTGATCCTTCTTTGAATTTTGTTGAAATCTTCAAGTTTAATAGCAGGAGCACCTGACGAGATATGGCAAAAGTATAGGATGCACAAACCACTGGTAGATTTATAAATTATGTAAATACTGGATTGTGTTGATGAACCAACTTTCAACTTATGGATATGTGTCATATTTTTTTTTTAAAATCATATCACCCCTAGCAAGGCGGTAACGCCACTGATGTGCAGGGGGCTACGTAAGAGTGACAAGATTAGAAGAGAGAAAGCCGGAAATCACATGCTAAACAGGGAACAAGGGATGAGCTTCTACACCTGTTCAATAGACGAGGGTGGAGTGTGAACCGGGCAAGAGTTTAGTCTATCTACTCCAATTGAAAAAAGAAAGACAAGTGAAAAGATTGGAAAAGAGAAAGCCGGAAACCACATCCTAAACAGGGAACAAGGGATGAGCCTCTTAACCTGTTCAATAGACATGGGTGGAGTGTGAACCGAGCGATAGTTTAGTCTATCTACTCCAATTAAAGTCTATCTACTCCAATTATATGCTCTTAATTTTGCATCTTCCATCAAGAGTAAGTTAATAATTGAAACCAAAGTGTGAAATCACTGTGTAAATAAAAACAATCTGAAAAATGTAAATACATTTTATTAGGTTGTCACATGTATTTTATCTTTTATTTACTGACTAGTAATATAGCCTGGCATTGCTTGGGTGTAATGAAAGCTTTAAAATTAATCCATGGTTCTGGAGCTCAGACTCTTTGGATGTTGCCACGAAAGACTAAAAAGTAATAGTTGTTTCCAGTTAAAGTAAAACCGTAGACTGAAAGAAAAATGAATGGATGTAAGTCAAATTTTGATTTTCTGGTATCGATATCAAGTAAGTTTTTTTTATCATAAACTGAATTTTGAAGGCTAAATAAGTCCTCTGAGTAAATGTTATCATGGCTGAGACTAAGAACTACAATTATACCTACTTAAAGTCAAACCCGAAGCAAAAACTAAAATAAAAGGGCTGAAAAAAATACAGACATACAGGCAGATAAACAGACACACACACACAAACATCTTGCCTTTTATATATATATATATATATATTATCAATTTCTGCACTATTGTAAGAACTGTAACTTTGAAACTTCTGAATATCGTTTCTTATGTTTTTGCCTATGAGTGTATCAAATTTGATTAAAATCGGACTACTCCTTCTATAACCCGATTTTTTCGATTATCGATTTTCAATATTTATTGGGGGTACCTTGACACAAAACCTAGCTAAGAACTCTCGCAGATGCTTATAGTACAACTGTGTAAATTTTCGAGAAAATCGGTTCAGCCGTTTCGGAGTCTATAGGTAACGGACACACACACACAAAGTTCCATTTATAAATAAGTTTAGATTTAGATGTTCTGCAAATGATCTCAAAGAATAATATTCTTTTGAAACATTTTTTGTTTTTTTAGTGAATCGGGTCATTTTGTGAAGCTTATCTAATGTTATTGAAAGTTTATTACAGATTTCAGATTAGACACCCACTTTGAGACAAGTAGACAAGAATGAGCATCTTTAACATTTACTCTTTGCTTTTAATTATAATTACAAAGCTGCTCAGGTTGTTTTTGTGTTGTGTATAGATATGTGCATTGTGGTGCAGTGGATATCAGCTCGGAACAAGGAATCGGGAAGCCGAGTTCAAATTCCAGTTGAATTCATTGCATTCACTTATATGCAAATACCCTTAGGAAAGGTATTAATCTGTTTCTTCCTTCCAGTTATGGGTTAAATAGCAGGACAGATTGGGTTCTATAACCTTGGTCGGCAACCAGTCTACCGCAGAAAGCAATGGCAACCTACTGCGGGATAATCTTCTGCCCAGTGAGTCATGTCTCTTTCGAGACATGATCACCCAAGCGTGTTTCACGTATGGCACTTAACTGACTAATAGATATGACTGCATTACTGACAAAATGGCACAGAAAAAGTTTTCCTGTTTCAAGGAGGGAAAGTTTGAACTCTGCATTCTGGCTAACTCATTCAGTTTGATGAGAACCAATTGTATGCACTGATTAAAGAAGAACTATATGAGACCACAAAGAAATTGGCCCAGAAGCTCTAATGTTATTGTCACATATTATCTTCACACAATGAATAAGGTCCAGAAGCTTGGCACATGGGTGCCATATCCATTGACTGAGAGAAACAAACTATAATGCACCCTCATTAACACCAGTTTACTTGTTCAGCACCAGGCTACACATAGATACAAAAAAAGAGCTCAGTTGAAAAGTTATGTCACACCGACCATATTCCTCTGATTTAGCTCCTTCAAACTACCACCTTTTTTAATCACTTTTTAACAATTTGAAGAGTGTTTAATTCAACAATGATGTAAAGCTTAAAACATGACTTGTTGAATTTTCCAGTCAAAACCTAGTGGTTTCTATTGTTGAGGTACTGAACAGTTACTGGATCATTGACAGGTCATAAACAATGAAAGTGAATTCATTAATTTATTATATATTCATTAATTCATTAATCATAAACAATGAAAGTGAATTCATTAATGAATGATTCATTAGAACTGTTAATAAATAATAACTATTAAAATAAATTATAAAAAATGAACAAATTTACATAACAATCTAATAGAAAGAAATATTGGATGTTTGTAAGTTTTTTTTTTGATGCTCCAAGTATTAGTTAAAAACTCATCAACACTGGAGAAATTTTAAAAAAAATCAATTCACCCCAAGCAATGTTATAATGCTACTAAGATACAAGCAGTTACTAAGAGTGAAAGAGAATGAGAAAACTTTAGATGAAACCAGAAACCCAATAATTTTCATAGTCTATAATTATTATTAAGATTTGAAAGAATGATGGGGTAGGGGAGAAACAAAATTTTATTCTTACACTCGAGGCCTTCCTCCAACTATTCCTGTTAGTCCAGGTGCTGAAAATAAAGTAACTTAATTCATTCTATTTCATAATTATTCCAGTGGTATAATTACAATTTTTAGTATTGTCTTAACTATATATAATTTAGTCACTATTAAAAAACAAAATCACAAAATTCCAGATTAGTATTCATATCCTTCTAAATAAAAAACATCACTTTTAATTTTTCTTAGAAAACTTTTATAGTAACTGAGAATTCATTAATTAATAATTCAAAGGTTACCCTTAAAAACTTTAATATGCAAAAAGAGAATATTTTCTCTTTTTATGTCTGTTTCTTATATGAAAACAAGAAAAGGAAGACATATTATGGATATATTAAAATAATAAGGATAATTTTATTAAAATAATAAGGATAATTTTATTAAAATAATAAGGATAATTTTAAAGAAAAAGGAGTAAACACAAAGCAAATCATGAACAACTGAACTACTATAGACATTTTTTTGTAAATATGAACCTTTAAGCCTGCAAAAAATGAAGTGTCTAAAGGAGGTTTTTCTCTTGACACCATTTTTATTTTAACTACTCCTTGGTAATGTTCATTGCTTTAAAAAGTGATAATTTTAATAAAAGCTATTCATATGATGAAAGTGAATTTATGCATTTTTTATTTTGTTTTGGAGAATGTGTGTGTTGTGGTGCAGTGGATATCGGCTTGGAATGAGAAATTGGAGAACCAAGTTCAAATTTCAGTTGAGTTCCTTACTTTCACTTATGCACAAATACCCTTGGGAAAGGTACTAATCCATCTATTCCTTCCAGTTATGGGTTAAATAACAGGACAATTATTATGAAGTAATAAACTGATCCCTCACTAATTACTACTTAGTAATATAATACACATCTTCTCCCTCTAGCTATGAGTCAAATAACAGGACAAACTGGGTTCTATAGCCTTAGCTGGCAACCAGTCTTCAACAGAAAGTAATGGCAACCTACTGCGGGAAAATCTTCTGCCCAGTCAGTCATGTCTCTTTTGAGACATGATCATCCAAGCGTATATTACATATGGCACTTAACTAACAACAAAAACATTAAGCACTATTTATTTATTAGATTATTTACAAGAATAATTTTATATTTACAACTTTTTAAAAACAAATATATAATTGTATATTACAAAATTTATTATGAAATGAATTAACTCTGGCATATTTTTAATTTATTTGTTGAGACATTATTTTAATGGATATTCCTATTTAAGTAGATGCTCTGTTTTTTAGTCAAAAAATCTTGTTTGGAAAATATGTATCCTCCAGCAGGATTTAAACCTGCGTCCCTTAGGAGAGACCATCATTAGATCTGATGGGTGTTAATCACTACACCACACAGAACTTATGGTCAAACAAAGTCCAAAATAGTGCCTTTGAACACATGTTTTCCCAATTTTTTTAAGAAGATTTTCCTGGAGGTAGTTACATGTTTCTTCTGCCCTCAGATCCCCTAGATGATTGAAGTAGTCAAGGGAATGATGATGATGAATAAAAAATTTAATAAAATGTTTCTTTGTGCATGCCAATCAAATTAATTTTATGCAAGTGCTTTTGTATTCTTATGTGTATAAGGCAGCTCAAGATTTTCAGTCTTGTCATGCCTGGCCAATCTTTGATGTTGTTTATTTTTTCTACCTCATAATCCTTTCAATGGGCTTTCAGATAGCTTAATGGCACCTGTCTCCAACAGACAAGCAAAGATCATGGAATATGATGTTGGTCATCCTCAGTTTGTACACTAGGCTGTTGAGTCTATCTGAAAACCCCTCCACCCTGTCTGTTAGCTGCTTCTGCAGCTCTTCCATCCAGTAGGTTTTATTAAAACCTTTCTTACTTATTTGACATTTCATTTTAGTATCACCTATGGCTGTGCTGGGGATAGTGGATACTGTGCTGGGACAGAGAGAAATCAAAATTAGCATTTAACACAGTTACACTTTACCTACATTTCCATTATTTCATAACTACCTAACAGGTATTTACATTTGAATTAATATTCCCATTTTTTTTGTTATTACAACATTTTGGTCATTGTACTCTCTGACCGGATGTGCGTTGTGGTACAGTGGATATCGACTCGGAACGAGAAACCGGGGAACCGATTTCAAATTCCAGCTGAATCCATTGTATTCACTTACGCGCAAATACCCTTGGGAAAGGTATTAATCTGACTCTTCCTTCCAGTTATGGGTTAAATAGCAGGACAGATTGGGTTCTATAGCCTTGGTTGGCAACCAGTCTACCACAGAAAGCAATGGCAACCTACTGCGGGATAATCTTCTGCCCAGTCAGTCATGTCTCTTTCGAGACATGATCACCCAAGCGTGTATCACGTATGGCACCTAAACTGACTCTCTGACCTTTATCAAGGGTAGGAATATACAAGAAATTTTATATTGAACCCTTTATTTAATTTACAGGGCAATATTGTTTCATTGAAACTGAATGTCTGGGGATACACCATTTACATTATTTGGATTATTGTTCTCATCTTTATTGCCATGTTTATCACGTTTCAGCCATTGCATACTCTGGTCTTCTTCAGGTGCTAGGAATTTCAAACTGAACCCTTTATTATCATCACTGGGGTATATTATTCTCATTCTATGTATCAGACTACTTGTGGTAGCCATTTTGGTTAGAAATTCCTAGCACCTGAAAAAGTCTGGAGTATACAACAGCCGAAACATTGAAAACATGGTAGTAATATGATATTCTTACTTCATATATGAAACAATGTTAAAATACAGTTACTTGTTTATTTTTGTTTTTTTCTATAATTGTTTCACCCCAATCAAGACAGAACTGTCACTGGTGCACAATGGGTTACAGTGAGAGAAAAAACAAGATACAGGGGATGTCAAAATAAAGAAAGAGATGGATAGGAATAAAGTATATAGAAGATGGCAATTGATGTTGCATTTAAACTTTTGGAGATTGTAGCTGTGATGTTACCTGTGAAGAGTATGTCTAGACTTTGCTTGATGAAAGAATTATATTTTTATTAATCCTATTTCCACTTGGGTTAGAAAGTGTGTTGGCGGTAGGCAGGTTCTGCCTAGGCCCAAAGGCTCAGGCAGAAGAGAAACAACCTTTTCCTCGGTTACTCTTAGCTGAAAGAAATGAGACCATCACTTGTGTCACTACCAGGAGTGATGTCACAAGTGGCTGTCATGTGACCACATGACCTCATCTCAACCAAAGGGAGATAAGCACATTTTGTGCCCCTACATAGCTATTAGGGAAGCAAGCAAACTGAGGGAGTTCCACAAACAGTAAGTGCAAGAAAAGAAACTGTTAGAATTGAAGAGGTGGTTTCATTTAACTATTTCGATGGTAAAAGGGTGGGATCTTGATACCAATCTAGTAGCATAAGAAAATACATGCTGTCGGAGAATTAGGAGAAAAGCTTGTAAGAGCAGTTACCATGAAAATACTTGTAAAAAAGACAGAGAAATCACAGCATGTGAGATATAATATTCAGATCCTGGGACAACAAGGTAAATGAGGCTTGGGAACCAATGTGTTATGGAAAACAGTTGAGAACCAGAAGAAATTTGAAAACTTGTATGCATTTGTAAAACTGATGAATGCAACAGGCAAAGAGGTAATAGTAGTTACACTCTGTATAATAATAGCAACACACATTCACTACCCACTTCAATTCATATACACTCCCGGAGAATATAGGGCCACAGCTCCCAACAATAGTAGGTGTTGCTGCTGGGTTTGCCATAGCAAGTAGATTTTTACAGAATCCAATTGTTAGCCTCATTCCTAACTGGTTTTGAATTAAGAGTTGTCTTTCTCCTAGGCTTGTTGTGAACCATGGCTAAAGAGCGCAGCCTGCCCTGTTATGGGGGTGGAGAAGGGATGGATTTGTAAATATCCCAAGGGTATTTGTGCATAAGGAAATGTAATGAACTTGACTGGAATTTGAACTTGGCCTTGATTTCTCATTCCAAGCCACTCTCCATTACACCACCCAGACATCCAGTAATAAAAACAGATGACAGAACTCACTTTAAAACTTGGTCTGTGAAAGATATAAAAAATTCCAAGAAGAACATTAAGAAACTTTAAAAATACCTAGTCTTACAATGTAATGTCCTCTAGATTAGCAATTTGTCTTCAATTGCACTATACAGAAATTTAACAGTTGTTGAATAAATTGCCTGTGAAAATTTACAGAACTATATGACTGATGATTCAAAGGACTACTTTATTTGAAATTGGACTATCATCAGTATCTCTGATGAAAGTGGAAAGGAATACCTACTTAGAAAAAGACCAATACTCAACCTTAACAAAATAGTTCAGTTCAACCAGCAGAAAATCTTTAAATGCACAAGTAGTTGATAGCTAAGAAAATTGAATCAGACAGAATTGATTCTACTGATAGGTGGAAATATCACAATACAGGGAAGAAAAATCCCCGAAGTGAAAGTCAAAACAATAGTAACTTCTTACTTATGTTCCTTAAAACTGAAGAGAAATCAACATATTGCAAATTATCAGCAGAAAAAAAAAACTGGTTATAGAAACTTTGAAAATTAATTTCACACTGCATCATTTGGGATGAGACTATGTAAGGGATGCCTAGGATGATTTTGCAGCATTTTATTTTTGATGCTTGAATTCTTCACTGATGAATCCATAGACATAAACACTTTCTGTTATATAAGCAATAACCTATAGAAAGACTGGTATATGTGATTGTACCAACATCTGAACACACCCAGTCATGTGATTGGTGATGATGATGGTTGTGATGATGATCCATAGATATAAACCCTTTCCGTTATATAAGCAATAACCTATAGAAAGACTGGTATATGTGATTGTACCAACATCTGATCACACCCAGTCATGTGATTGGTGATGATGATGGTTGTGATGATGACCCATAGACATAAACCCTTTCCGTTATATAAGCAATAACCTATAGAAAGACTGGTATATGTGATTGTACCAACATCTGACCACACCCAGTCATGTGATTGGTGATGATGATGGTTGTGATGATGATCCATAGACATAAACCCTTTCCGTTATATAAGCAATAACCTATAGAAAGACTGGTATATGTGATTGTACCAACATCTGACCACACCCAGTCATGCGATTGGTGATGATGATGGTTGTGATGATGACCCATAGACATAAACCCTTTCCGTTATATAAGCAATAACCTATAGAAAGACTGGTATATGTGATTGTACCAACATCTGATCACACCCAGTCATGTGATTGGTGATGATGATGGTTGTGATGATGATCCATAGACATAAACACTTTCTGTTATATAAGCAATAACCTATAGAAAGACTGGTATATGTGATTGTACCAACATCTGATCACACCTACTCATGTGATTGGTGATGATGATGGTTGTGATGATGATCCATAGACATAAACCCTTTCCGTTATATAAGCAATAACCTATAGAAAGACTGGTATATGTGATTGTACCAACATCTGACCACACCCAGTCATGTGATTGGTGATGATGATGGTTGTGATGATGATCCATAGACATAAACACTTTCCGTTATATAAGCAATAACCTATAGAAAGACTGGTATATGTGATTGTACCAACATCTGACCACACCCAGTCATGCGATTGGTGATGATGATGGTTGTGATGATGACCCATAGACATAAACCCTTTCCGTTATATAAGCAATAACCTATAGAAAGACTGGTATATGTGATTGTACCAACATCTGATCACACCCAGTCATGTGATTGGTGATGATGATGGTTGTGATGATGATCCATAGACATAAACACTTTCTGTTATATAAGCAATAACCTATAGAAAGACTGGTATATGTGATTGTACCAACATCTGATCACACCCACTCATGTGATTGGTGATGATGATGGTTGTGATGATGATCCATAGACATAAACCCTTTCCGTTATATAAGCAATAACCTATAGAAAGACTGGTATATGTGATTGTACCAACATCTGACCACACCCAGTCATGTGATTGGTGATGATGATGGTTGTGATGATGATCCATAGACATAAACACTTTCTGTTATATAAGCAATAACCTATAGAAAGACTGGTATATGTGATTATACCAACATCTGATCACACCCAGTCATGTGATTGGTGATGATGATGGTTGTGATGATGACCCATAGACATAAACCCTTTCCGTTATATAAGCAATAACCTATAGAAAGACTGGTATATGTGATTGTACCAACATCTGATCACACCCAGTCATGCGATTGGTGATGATGATGGTTGTGATGATGACCCATAGACATAAACCCTTTCCGTTATATAAGCAATAACCTATAGAAAGACTGGTATATGTGATTGTACCAACATCTGATCACACCCAGTCATGTGATTGGTGATGATGATGGTTGTGATGATGATCCATAGACATAAACACTTTCTGTTATATAAGCAATAACCTATAGAAAGACTGGTATATGTGATTGTACCAACATCTGATCACACCCAGTCATGCGATTGGTGATGATGATGGTTGTGATGATGACCCATAGACATAAACCCTTTCCGTTATATAAGCAATAACCTATAGAAAGACTGGTATATGTGATTGTACCAACATCTGACCACACCCAGTCATGTGATTGGTGATGATGATGGTTGTGATGATGATAAATAGACATAAACACTTTCCGTTATATAAGCAATAACCTATAGAAAGACTGGTATATGTGATTGTACCAACATCTGATCACACCCAGTCATGCGATTGGTGATGATGATGGTTGTGATGATGACCCATAGACATAAACCCTTTCCGTTATATAAGCAATAACCTATAGAAAGACTGGTGTATGTGATTGTACCAACATCTGACCACACCCAGTCATGCGATTGGTGATGATGATGGTTGTGATGATGATAAATAGACATAAACACTTTCCGTTATATAAGCAATAACCTATAGAAAGACTGGTATATGTGATTGTACCAACATGTGACCACACCCAGTCATGTGATTGGTGATGATGATGGTTGTGATGATGACCCATAGACATAAACCCTTTCCGTTATATAAGCAATAACCTATAGAAAGACTGGTATATGTGATTGTACCAACATCTGATCACACCCAGTCATGTGATTGGCGATGATGATGGTTGTGATGATGACCCATTGACATAAACCCTTTCCGTTATATAAGCAATAACCTATAGAAAGACTGGTATATGTGATTGTACCAACATCTGATCACACCCAGTCATGTGATTGGCGATGATGATGGTTGTGATGATGACCCATTGACATAAACCCTTTCCGTTATATAAGCAATAACCTATAGAAAGACTGGTATATGTGATTGTACCAACATCTGATCACACCCAGTCATGTGATTGGCGATGATGATGGTTGTGATGATGACCCATTGACATAAACCCTTTCCGTTATATAAGCAATAACCTATAGAAAGACTGGTATATGTGATTGTACCAACATCTGATCACACCCAGTCATGTGATTGGTGATGATGATGGTTGTGATGATGATCCATAGACATAAACACTTTCTGTTATATAAGCAATAACCTATAGAAAGACTGGTATATGTGATTGTACCAACATCTGATCACACCCAGTCATGTGATTGGCGATGATGATGGTTGTGATGATGATCCATAGACATAAACACTTTCCGTTATATAAGCAATAACCTATAGAAAGACTGGTATATGTGATTGTACCAACATCTGATCACACCCAGTCATGTGATTGGTGATGATGATGGTTGTGATGATGATCCATAGACATAAACACTTTCTGTTATATAAGCAATAACCTATAGAAAGACTGGTATATGTGATTGTACCAACATCTGATCACACCCAGTCATGTGATTGGTGATGATGATGGTTGTGATGATGATCCATAGACATAAACACTTTCCATTATATAAGCAATAACCTATAGAAAGACTGGTATATGTGATTGTACCAACATCTGATCACACCCAGTCATGTGATTGGTGATGATGATGGTTGTGATGATGATCCATAGACATAAACACTTTCCGTTATATAAGCAATAACCTATAGAAAGACTGGTATATGTGATTGTACCAACATCTGACCACACCCAGTCATGCGATTGGTGATGATGATGGTTGTGATGATGACCCATAGACATAAACCCTTTCCGTTATATAAGCAATAACCTATAGAAAGACTGGTATATGTGATTGTACCAACATCTGATCACACCCAGTCATGTGATTGGTGATGATGATGGTTGTGATGATGATCCATAGACATAAACACTTTCTGTTATATAAGCAATAACCTATAGAAAGACTGGTATATGTGATTGTACCAACATCTGATCACACCCACTCATGTGATTGGTGATGATGATGGTTGTGATGATGATCCATAGACATAAACCCTTTCCGTTATATAAGCAATAACCTATAGAAAGACTGGTATATGTGATTGTACCAACATCTGACCACACCCAGTCATGTGATTGGTGATGATGATGGTTGTGATGATGATCCATAGACATAAACACTTTCTGTTATATAAGCAATAACCTATAGAAAGACTGGTATATGTGATTATACCAACATCTGATCACACCCAGTCATGTGATTGGTGATGATGATGGTTGTGATGATGACCCATAGACATAAACCCTTTCCGTTATATAAGCAATAACCTATAGAAAGACTGGTATATGTGATTGTACCAACATCTGATCACACCCAGTCATGCGATTGGTGATGATGATGGTTGTGATGATGACCCATAGACATAAACCCTTTCCGTTATATAAGCAATAACCTATAGAAAGACTGGTATATGTGATTGTACCAACATCTGATCACACCCAGTCATGTGATTGGTGATGATGATGGTTGTGATGATGATCCATAGACATAAACACTTTCTGTTATATAAGCAATAACCTATAGAAAGACTGGTATATGTGATTGTACCAACATCTGATCACACCCAGTCATGCGATTGGTGATGATGATGGTTGTGATGATGACCCATAGACATAAACCCTTTCCGTTATATAAGCAATAACCTATAGAAAGACTGGTATATGTGATTGTACCAACATCTGACCACACCCAGTCATGTGATTGGTGATGATGATGGTTGTGATGATGATAAATAGACATAAACACTTTCCGTTATATAAGCAATAACCTATAGAAAGACTGGTATATGTGATTGTACCAACATCTGATCACACCCAGTCATGCGATTGGTGATGATGATGGTTGTGATGATGACCCATAGACATAAACCCTTTCCGTTATATAAGCAATAACCTATAGAAAGACTGGTGTATGTGATTGTACCAACATCTGACCACACCCAGTCATGCGATTGGTGATGATGATGGTTGTGATGATGATAAATAGACATAAACACTTTCCGTTATATAAGCAATAACCTATAGAAAGACTGGTATATGTGATTGTACCAACATGTGACCACACCCAGTCATGTGATTGGTGATGATGATGGTTGTGATGATGACCCATAGACATAAACCCTTTCCGTTATATAAGCAATAACCTATAGAAAGATTGGTATATGTGATTGTACCAACATCTGATCACACCCAGTCATGTGATTGGCGATGATGATGGCGGTGATGATGACCCATTGACATAAACCCTTTCCGTTATATAAGCAATAACCTATAGAAAGACTGGTATATGTGATTGTATCAACATCTGATCACACCCAGTCATATGTGATTGGCGTATGATGATGGTTGTGATGATGACCCATTGACATAAACCCTTTCCGCAGCAAGGTTGAATCCTATAGAAAGACTGGTATATGTGATTGTACCACATTCGGATCACAGACCCAGTCATGTGATTGGCGATGATGATGGTTGTGATGATGACCCATTGACATAAACCCTTTCCGTTTATATAAGCAATAACCTATAGAAAGACTGGTATATGATTGTACCAACATCTGATCACACCCAGTCATGTGATTGGTGATGATGATGCATGTGATGATGATCCATAGACATGTCATCTTCTGTTATATAAGCAATAACCTATAGAAAGACTGGTATATGTGATTGTACCAACATCTGATCACACCCAGTCATGTGATTGGCGATGATGATGGTTGTGAGTTGATGATCCATAGACATAAACACTTTCCGTTATATAAGCAATAACCTATAGAAAGACTGGTATATGTGATTGTACTGAACATCTGATCACACCCAGTCATGTGATTGGTGATGATGATGGTTGTGATGATGATCCATAGACATAAACACTTTCTGTTATATAAGCAATAACCTATAGAAAGACTACATGTGATTGCACCAACATCTGATCACACCCAGTCATGTGGATTGGTGATGATGATGGCTGTGATGATGATCCAGACATAAACACTTTCCATTATATAAGCACAACCTATGAAACTGCTATATGTGATTGTACCAACATCTGATCACACCCAGTCATGTGATTGTGATGATGATGGTTGTGATGTGATGATCCATAGACATAAACACTTTCCGTTATATAAGCAATAACCTATAGAAAGACTGGTATATGTGATTGTACCAACATCTGATCACACCCAGTCATGTGATTGGTGATGACATGATGGTTGTGATGATGATCCATAGACATAAACACTTTCCGTTATATAAGCAATAACCTAGAAAGACTGGTATGTTAATGTACCAACATCTGATCACACCCAGTCATGTGATTACATGATGATGGTTGTGATGATGATCCATAGACATAAACACTTTCCGTTATATAAGCAATAACCTATAGAAATACACTGGTATATGTGATTGTACCAACATCTGACCACACCCAGTCATGCGATTGGTGATGATGATGGTTGTGATGATGATAAATAGACATAAACACTTTCCGTTATATAAGCAATAACCTATAGAAAGACTGGTATATGTGATTGTACCAACATGTGACCACACCCAGTCATGTGATTGGTGATGATGATGGTTGTGATGATGACCCATTGACATAAACCCTTTCCGTTATATAAGCAATAACCTATAGAAAGACTGGTATATGTGATTGTACCAACATCTGATCACACCCAGTCATGTGATTGGCGATGATGATGGTTGTGATGATGACCCATTGACATAAACCCTTTCCGTTATATAAGCAATAACCTATAGAAAGACTGGTATATGTGATTGTACCAACATCTGATCACACCCAGTCATGTGATTGGTGATGATGATGGTTGTGATGATGATCCATAGACATAAACACTTTCTGTTATATAAGCAATAACCTATAGAAAGACTGGTATATGTGATTGTACCAACATCTGATCACACCCAGTCATGTGATTGGCGATGATGATGGTTGTGATGATGATCCATAGACATAAACACTTTCCGTTATATAAGCAATAACCTATAGAAAGACTGGTATATGTGATTGTACCAACATCTGATCACACCCAGTCATGTGATTGGTGATGATGATGGTTGTGATGATGATCCATAGACATAAACACTTTCTGTTATATAAGCAATAACCTATAGAAAGACTGGTATATGTGATTGTACCAACATCTGATCACACCCAGTCATGTGATTGGTGATGATGATGGTTGTGATGATGATCCATAGACATAAACACTTTCCATTATATAAGCAATAACCTATAGAAAGACTGCTATATGTGATTGTACCAACATCTGATCACACCCAGTCATGTGATTGGTGATGATGATGGTTGTGATGATGATCCATAGACATAAACACTTTCCGTTATATAAGCAATAACCTATAGAAAGACTGGTATATGTGATTGTACCAACATCTGATCACACCCAGTCATGTGATTGGTGATGATGATGGTTGTGATGATGATCCATAGACATAAACACTTTCCGTTATATAAGCAATAACCTATAGAAAGACTGGTATATGTGATTGTACCAACATCTGATCACACCCAGTCATGTGATTGGTGATGATGATGGTTGTGATGATGATCCATAGACATAAACACTTTCCGTTATATAAGCAATAACCTATAGAAAGACTGGTATATGTGATTGTACCAACATCTGATCACACCCAGTCATGCGATTGGTGATGATGATCCATAGACATAAACACTTTCTGTTATATAAGCAATAACCTATAGAAAGACTGGTATATGTGATTGTACCAACATCTGATCACACCCAGTCATGTGATTGGTGATGATGATGGTTGTGATGATGACCCATAGACATAAACCCTTTCCGTTATATAAGCAATAACCTATAGAAAGACTGGTATATGTGATTGTACCAACATCTGATCACACCCAGTCATGTGATTGGTGATGATGATGGTTGTGATGATGACCCATAGACATAAACACTTTCCGTTATATAAGCAATAACCTATAGAAAGACTGGTATATGTGATTGTACCAACATCTGATCACACCCAGTCATGTGATTGGTGATGATGATGGTTGTGATGATGATCCATAGACATAAACACTTTCCGTTATATAAGCAATAACCTATAGAAAGACTGGTATATGTGATTGTACCAACATCTGATCACACCCAGTCATGTGATTGGTGATGATGATGGTTGTGATGATGATCCATAGACATAAACACTTTCCGTTATATAAGCAATAACCTATAGAAAGACTGGTATATGTGATTGTACCAACATCTTATCACACCCAGTCATGCGATTGGTGATGATGATCCATAGACATAAACACTTTCTGTTATATAAGCAATAACCTATAGAAAGACTGGTATATGTGATTGTACCAACATCTGATCACACCCAGTCATGTGATTGGTGATGATGATGGTTGTGATGATGACCCATAGACATAAACCCTTTCCGTTATATAAGCAATAACCTATAGAAAGACTGGTATATGTGATTGTACCAACATCTGATCACACCCAGTCATGTGATTGGTGATGATGATGGTTGTGATGATGACCCATAGACATAAACACTTTCCGTTATATAAGCAATAACCTATAGAAAGACTGGTATATGTGATTGTACCAACATCTGACCACACCCAGTCATGTGATTGGTGATGATGATGGCTGTGATGATGATCCATAGACATAAACACTTTCCGTTATATAAGCAATAACCTATAGAAAGACTGGTATATGTGATTGTACCAACATCTGATCACACCCAGTCATGTGATTGGTGATGATGATGGTTGTGATGATGATCCATAGACATAAACACTTTCTGTTATATAAGCAATAACCTATAGAAAGACTGGTATATGTGATTGTACCAACATCTGACCACACCCAGTCATGTGATTGGTGATGATGATGGCTGTGATGATGATCCATAGACATAAACACTTTCCGTTATATAAGCAATAACCTATAGAAAGACTGGTATATGTGATTGTACCAACATCTGATCACACCCAGTCATGTGATTGGTGATGATGATGGTTGTGATGATGACCCATAGACATAAACCCTTTCCGTTATATAAGCAATAACCTATAGAAAGACTGGTATATGTGATTGTACCAACATCTGGCAAGAATAAATAATTAAATTGCTTTACATTGTGCACATTATAATCTTGAAATGATTAAATAGTAAAAACTATTTCTGTATTAAGTTTACTATGAATTCAGTTTAAACATTTTCAGTCAAACAAAATTACCTAGAAGAGAAATACATTCATGTTAATTTCTATCTTTACAAAAGAATTATTCAAGTTTATACACAGCTCCAGTTAGAAAAATTCTTAATTGATTCATTCATTTTCTTTGACTTATCAATAGTTTGCAGGTTATTTAAAATCAGAAAATATTTTTAGATTTTTTGGAATAATAATAATTTATTGATATAAATCTTACTAATTAACCGATAGCTAGAGGTGATTTCATACTTAATCATAAATTGATTAACAAACAAGAAATTATAACGTTAGTTTAAAGTGGGGGATCTATTCTATATTACAAACAATACATAAACTGATCCCTCACTTTTTGCCCACGGTAGTTTCTATACATTTATATTCCAGAGAATGTAAATAAATCTAAAGGACACTCCTGTGTAGCTAATCAATATTTCATTGATTGATTCATTTTCTATGGCTTATAAACCTTTGCAGGTTATTTAAAGCCAGAAAATATTCTTAGGCTGTAAAAGTTTGATGAAGGGGTGGATAATAATAGTTTAGAATAAATCTAATTAACTCATAGCTGGGGAGAAGATGTAGATTCATACCTCTTCCAAGAATATTTGCAAGTAAGTGAATATAATGAACTCAACTTTTGTGAAACTTCCTTCCATTTGCTTGCTTCCTTGATAGCTACAATCACCAAAAGTTTAAATGCAACATCAATTGCCATCTTTTATCTCCTTGATTCCCATCCATCTCTTATCCTATTTTCAACATCTCCTTTACCTTTTTTATTGTCTCACTGTAACCCCCTGTGCACCAGTGGCATTTCTGCCTTGCTTGAGGTAAGGTGATTAAAAAAAATCTAATTAGAACTCAGCTCTTTAACAATTCTGAGCCATTATCCATTGCACTAACTGTATATCCAAACATACAGTACCTAGTATTACCAAGTGGTAACCCATATAGTAACTGACCAGGCTTGACATTGCTTAACTTTGGTGATCATACAAGAACTCGTGTTTAAATGTGATGTGGCCATAAAACAGTTAAAAAAAAGATATGCTTATTAAGTTTAAAGAAATAACTAATTGTTTTAATATTATGGCTCTTTAGTCTGAGATAATAATCATTTCATATTTAGTATCAGTAACCCTATGACCACAGCTGGTTAAGGGACTGATGATGATGACAAAGAAAATTGATCATTAATTTTCCAAATCGATCCTATTATTTCCAATACATACCCATTCCTGTTCCAGCTGGTGCAATCTCTCGAGCAAAAAAATCCAGGGCTGTTTTATTATTATGTTGAACTGCTAACCAGAGTCCTAATTGCCGTGGAATTGTCTGTGAATAGAACAAAACTTTAATTGGAGAAAATTCACAATACCAATAACAATTTTAGAATATCATTTTATCCATAACATATGGAATTGTTTTTATTTTAAATTGGATCTTGAATTTTGAAGCAACAGCAGCATAAAGAAGCTGATCCTAAATTTGAAATTCTGCTAATAGTTAATGTATTAGGATATATTTTGAATCATAGTAGGAAGATATCAGAAAATTAAGATCTTCATTAACCTCTTTCTGGGTGTAGATATGTATATGCATTTTTACAGAGTGTTATGATGTATATAGCTCCAAGGCCGGCTCTGTAGGCTTACCTCCCTTAGATAAACAATAAAGATACTTCCTTTACTAGATAGCTAGTGTGTTCACGTGTTATTCATTATCGCTCGCCATCGGCGCCAAAACATGGTATCAGAGTAGGATTTTTTTTCTACTTTCGGCGAAGTCATCTCTCCACACCTCAGATAAACACACCTTTCATCGGAAAATAACTAAAATAGCGTATACGCACCAGAAAACTAATCCAACTATTTCTCGGACACCATGTGTACACACAAAACGTGGAAGTCGGATCGGATTGGATCATTACACGGCACAAATCAGATATAATACCTCGGAGATAATACTAATACTTCGGAATAATGGCTTACCCCATCCCACTTCTGACACCATGTTTTGGCACTGATGACGAGCGATAATGAATGACACAAGAACACACTAGCTATCTAGTAAAGGAAGTGTCTTATTGTTTATCTAAGGGAGGATGTGCGTTGTGGTACAGTGGATATCGGCTCAGAACGAGAAGCCGGGGAGCCGAGTTTGAATTCCAGTTGAATCCATTGTATTCGCTTACGCACAAATACCCTTGGGAAAGGTATTAATCCGTCTCTTCCTTCCACTTATGGGTTAAATAGCAGGACAGATTGGGTTCTATAGCCTTGGTTGGCAACCAGTCTACCGCAGAAAGCAATGGCAACCTACTGCGGGATAATCTTCTGCCCAGTCAGTCATGTCTCGAAAGATTGCCCAAGTGTGTATCACATATGGCACTTAACTGACTGAAGGGAGGTAAGCCTACAGAGCCGGCCTCGGAGCTATATACATCATAACACAGAGAGTGTCTTTTTCAAACATGGATGGATAAACATGTCCAAAACATAGCATTCAAAAACCAGCTATAGACATGTTTATACATCAATCTTGATTATTTTTATGTTCTTCTGAGCTTGAAACAAGTTCAATTGTCAACTCATACATCTGGTAGAGATATAAGTTACTGCTTGGGTATTTCAATGTGTCTCAGTTTCTTAGTTACTATATTAAAAACAAATTCAAAAAGCTGTCTGAAAATGAAGCATTTTCTCAAAATAATTGCCAGAGAAAAAGTTAAGAGACTATTATCAGCTACTAAATTGTCATGTGAGTGGTAATGTCTTCTATTATATATTCCTATTATACAAATGAAACCTAAGGTCAAGGGATATTAACTTGAAATATTCTTTAGGAAACTTCATTCACCAAGGAAAGTATTTGTCTTGTCAATGCAGTTAACTACAATCATCAAATAACAGAACATTTAAATTTCACAGTTATGTTGTCCCATCCTGCTATAGTAACAGCAACAAACAACTTTTACTTAAACTGAAAACAAAACTATTGCAGTTTGCCTTTGAAGAGCCACCATATATAGTGGAAGGAGAAGTAAAACTTATGAATTAAATTATTCATTAGTATGAAAGGTTTACATGATTTCAGAAATAAAATTTCCCATCTGTCTAGCAACCATTATTGTGAAAACCCAACAAACTATTAAGAAACAAAAAGAAAGTAAAATGAAATTTTAAAGAAAATATAGTTAATTGTGCTTAAAATGAACATATTTAAAACAACAGGAATTAATAGCATTATTGAAAAGTGGCTAATATTAAAAAAAAACATATTGATACAAAAGAAAAAAACAGTGTAATTAGTTTGTAGTTACTCTCTGATCAGAACACAATCCAGAAAAAGAAATGTGCACAGCAGTTAAAATCAACAACACCAAAGACATCATGTTATATAATAAATATATAAACATCAAAATCTATACTTTTGGGACAGAGCATTTATTAAATAACTACCAATGCATCCATCCTATAACTATGATATGTTCTCAATATTGAGAAAAGCTAACTCTGATTTTCAACTTAAGGCTTTAAAGTCAATTTATATTAAGTCTTTGCAGCCATCTCTCTATATAAGCAAAAAGAGTGTATTTTAGAGTAAAGTATAATTAGCCATTAATGTTTCCATATTTATTATAACATCGTGTCTTTGGAATTATTGATTTTAATTGTGGTGCATATTTTTTATCCTTGGTTGAGCTCTAATGAGAAGGTTGATAAACAAGTTATTTTCGTTTTCCTTTTTTGTTAATTTATTTGCTTTCCAATATTACCACTTTACAGTAATGTATTTTTTTTATGTTATTTTTTTATGTTATTTTTTCCTGATACTTTAATATGTCTATTTTAATTGCAATTATTAAATTTTGTACCCTTTTTAACTTATTTAAAATAAAGATGGTAAATTCCGTTAATAGTGCAGTTTTATTACACATCTATAAGAACAGATTAAACATAAGGAGATTAGATTATTCTTAAAAAATTATTTTACTTGCATGTATAGTGGTATAATTTTTCTTAATCATTTCATCCCAAGTAAGGTGGTATAGCCACTAGTCCACAGGGGATTACAGTTAAAGAAAAATCTGGGTACAGGGTGTGTTGCAGAAAAAATAACAGATGAACAGGATTCAAGAAGACAGAAGATAACAGTTGACGTTGTGTTTAAAGTTTTGGAGATTGAAAAAAATTTTTACTTATTTCTATCGTGGCTTGTAGATAAAAAAATTAACTGTTTTTTAGAGCCTTATGGATAAAAAAAATATTTTATTTGCTTTTTAGTGTATTATGGATAAAAACTATTTAATTTGCTTGTAGAGTAGCTTATGGATAAAAAATTTATTCTACTTGTTTGTATAGTGGCTATTGGATAAAAATTATTTTCCTTACTTTCATAGTGGCTTATGGATAAAAATTATTTAATTTGCTTGTAGAGCAGCTTATGGATAAAAAAATTATTCTACTTGTTTGTATAGTGGCTAAGGGATAAAAATTATTTTCCTTGCTTTCATAGTGGCTTATGGATAAAAATTATTTAATTTGCTTGTAGAGTAGCTTATGGATAAAAAAAATTATTCTACAAATTTTAATTTAATTTGCTTGTATAGTGGCTAATGAATAAAAAAATAATTTTATTTGATTTTATTGTAGCCTATAAATAAATAAAAATATATAATTATTAAAATTTCTAAAACTGAATTTTACTTAACCTCAGAGCAAGATGTATATGGTTCTGATCCCAAGAGTTCCACATGAACTTTAGTAAAATCAGCCAAATTTAGCTTTCTGAATATTTTTCTGCATCTGTAAACCCAACAAAAACAAATCATATTGTAAAAATTATAAGAAAAAATGAGACTAATAAAAAATGAATAATATTGAAATACTGACAATTGGACAAAAATAAGTTATCATGTATAAATGTAATCTTATGAACAATAATTAAATATAAAATAAATCTTCTTCAACTATTACTTATTGGATTTAGTTGGGAATGAAAAAAATTACCACAGTAATGCCTTCAGTTTAATTCGTTCCAAGATTGAGGTCATAATTCAAAAGACTTGTATCTCAAATCAATTTTCACCATTGAAATTAATGGGATTATTTCCAATATTTTCAATTCAAAATCACAGCAATAAAGACACAATACACCACAGAAGAGATTCTTCCAGAGAGAGGTGAATACATGTACTGTGAGTGAAAATACTCTGAAAACTTGGACTCACTGCGCCAAGTAGTGGATCAGTCAGTTAAGTGCCATATGTGATACACACTTTGGGTGATCATGTCTCGAAAGAGACATGACTGACTGGGCAGAAAATTATCCCGCAGTAGGTTGCCATTGTTTTCTGCAGTAGACTGGTTGCTGACCAAGGTTATAGAACCCAATCTATCCTGTTATTTGGCCCATAGCTAGAAGGTGAATAAATGTATTATATCATTAAGTAGTAATTAGTGGTGGATCAGTTTATTACTTCATAACAATAGAAAACCAATCTCCCACTTTATGACCAGTAGAGGTCTTAATCATGATTCCAACTATTATATTCAATCAGTCAGTTAAGTGCCATACATGATACATGGTTTGGGTGATCATGTCTTGAAAGAGACATAACTGACTGGGAAGAAGGTTATCCTGTAGTAGGTTGCTCATACTTTCTGCAATAGACTGGTTGCCAGCCTAGGCTATAGAATCCAATCTGTCCTATTATTTAACCCATACTGGAGGGAAGAGATAGATTAATACCTTTCCTAAGGGTATTTGTGTGTAAGTGAATGCAAAGAATTCAACTGGAATTCAAACTCAGCTTTCCTATTTGTCACTCTGAGTCAATATCCACTGCACCACAATGCACATCCAAGTGGATACTTAACAGAAACTTGCTCATATCTCAAAATTCAGCTTATATCTGAAGGCAAAAAATTGGCCAAACTCTGGCTTGTATCTCAAAAAACTCAGTAAGCTCATATCTCAACGCATTACTGTAGATATCCTGCAAGCATGTATGAAGATATATCTAAATTTATTTTGCTTATTTCCCAGTATCTCTAGTGAGAAGTGAATCTTCCATATTCTCATTGGTTTATGTTGGTACATCCCACGGCATTACTTTATATTAATTTATTTAAATAATTTGAACAAAAATTACTGATTTTTCTTCATATTTCACTTTAATTGGTTTATTTTGTATAATACAAAAAAGGTCACTATCATTGTTTACATTATTTTCATTCATACTAATATCCTTGTCTTAGTTATTATTACATGAGTACATTAATCCACATGCAAATAATATCTTTGTCCCAGAAATCCTGATGTCATTAATAACTTTTAAGATTCTATTGATGTTTAATCATAAAAGATTATGTAATCACTTTCAATTAAGAGAAAACACTGATTCTCACACAATGACAACCAAAGTGCTATTGATAAATTTAGAATATGTAAAATGTACAATGGTACATTAATCAAAAATAATTACTGCATATTTCCATGTATAATGTGACCTTTAGATAAAATGAGATCAAAAAATATAGCAAATTTTCATGATGCTTATTGATTATGAAAAGACAATATTATTGGAAATGTTGTTACTTACTGTATCTTTAGAAATTCAAAATAAATAACAAAACTGTTTCTATCTCATGTTTTTGCTAACCCCTCCCATAAAAGGAAACCATTGTTTATGGATCATCATATGATTTCTTATAAATACTAATTTTCTTTCTTCCTCTTCGTTTTTTATAGATAAACATTAACAAACAAGCTGGTGTACTTATTTTACTTATACTTCATCAACAATCACAGAATACCTGTAATAATAGTATATTTCAGTTTATTTAAGAACAGAAAGTGGATGTGCATTGTGGTGCATTGGATATCAGCATGGAACGAGAAATCGGGGAGCCAAGTTCGAATTCCAGCTGAATTCATTGCATTCACTTATGTGCAAATACCCTTGGGAAAGGTATTAATCCATCTCTTCCTTCCAGTTATGGGTTAAATAACAGGACAGATTGGGTTCTATAGCCTTGGTCGGCAACCAGTCTACCGCAGAAAGCAATGGCAACCTACTGCGGGATAATGTTTTGCCCAGTCAGTCATGTCTCTTTCGAGACATGATCGCCCAAGCATGTATCATGTATGGCACTTAACTGACTGAAGGATAGAAAATATTTTTTTTTATTTTGTAAGAATTTTTTAAAGATAATGATTTACTGATACAAGTCTTACTAATTAACCCATAGCTGGGTGTAGAAGTAATAGATTCATATATTTTCCAAGAGTATTTGCATGCAAATGAATATAACAAACCTGACTGGAATTGGAACTTGTTCTCTAATTTCCAATAACAGTGTCTTTGGATTCCATAGATGTGTTGTCAATTTTTGGACGGGAAAAACTTTCTGGCCCACACAGAGACCCAATCTTTCTAGCACTAGATGCAGCTGTAAATCTGATATATTTGCTCCATTTCAGATCAACTAAAAAACTGAGGCAAAGATGGCGCTGTGTGTTGCTCTCAAGGAGATGTGCATCAGCCATGCTGATGGCCTACTGGAAAACTTTTCTATCGTGGTTAAAGGAGAGCAGTTTGGTTTTGAAAGCATTAAACTTTACAAGCCATTTCTTGCCTCGGTTAACCACTGATTGGAGATCTGATTCAAGAGCGGCAGCCAGGTTCGTAGCAAAAAATTCATTTAGATCAGCGAATCCCAAACTGGGGGAAATTTCCCTCGGGTGGAAATTTGAAGCCTCCAGTGGGGAAATAATTACACTACCTACCTGATTGATATTGATAAACTGGTGCACAAGAAGCAGCATCACCCTTATCACTAATTTAATTCTGAAATGAACGAGCAAACAAAAGTTCGTTTATTTGTTACTAACCGCTCTCTATGGCTATGCTTAGTTGTTACTAACTGCTCTCTATCCACTTTACTATGTAACTATCAGTATATTTGTACATTTGAAAAATAAATTAGTAAATAGTCTCAGTGTGTTTTAACTGCTCTTTCTCTCATACACATGAAGGGGGAAAGCTGGATGGTTGAACTGGGTGTAGGGGAAAATGACAGAAAAAGTTTAGGAACCACTAACCACTCTATGGCTATGCTTAGTTGTTACTAACTGCTCTCTATCCACTTTACTATGTAACTATCAGTATATTTGTACATTTGAAAAATAAATTAGTAAATAGTTTGTTTTAACTGCTCTTTCTCTCATACACATGAAGGGGGAAATCTGGATGGTTGAACTGGGTGTAGGGGGAAATGACAGAAAAAAGCTTGGGAACCACTGATTTAGATACTGATTTTGCTATGAAATACAAAAGTATTTTCTGATTTCACAAGGTCACTGGAGGTCAAGTATGGTATTTCTTCTGGAAACCCAATCCTAAACAGGAAACAAGAGATAAACCTCTACTCCTGTTCAAAAGACTAGGTAGGAACTAGTAATCCAATGAAGTCCTAAAGGATGAAATGTGTCACATGAAAAATTAATATTAATCAAATGAAAAAAAATCTCATTTTGTTTTAACATCATCATCATCATCATTCTAACAATTTTTTTATCAAATATTATTTAATTAAAAAACAACTATCCAGTTTACAATAGGATATAAGTTATCTATTTTTCTTTTTACCTTTCTAAAATAGCATCAGCTGTTTTCATTGCTTTCTCTTCACTGCGAGGTCCTCCAACACATGCTACTGCTGTAGCTCGAAAACCATCAGCATAAGTAGCAGTAACCTACAAATAAAATGAAAAAAATAATTTAGATGCATAAGGCCTACATAAAAACAGAGTGTTAAAAGGATGGTTTTTCCCTTGACACTGGTATTATTTTAATTATCTTCACTCCTTGGCAATGTTTATTGTTTTAAAAAGCAATGACTAGAATATCAAGGAGGAGTATGAACCTATCTACTTCTATTGAGAAAAGAAAAAGTAATTCAATAGTAAATAAAAGTTCAGAGGTTTAGATGGAGATTTTAGAAGTATAAAGTAGATTTTAGAAGAAACTGGAAACCCAGTCCTTAACATGAAACAAGGGATAAACCTCTACTCCTATTCAAATGTCCGGGGTGGAGTATGAACCTATCTACTTCTATTGAGAAAAGAAAAAGTAATTCAATAGTAAATAAAAGTTCAGAGGTTTAGACGGAGATTTTAGAAGTATAGAGTTAAATTAGATTTTAGAAGGAACTGGAAAGCCAATCCTAAAAAGGAAACAAGGGATAAACCTCTACTCCTGTTCAAAAGTCCGGGGATGAGTATGAACCTATCTACTTCTATTGAGAAAAGAAAAAGTAATTCAATAGTAAATAAAAGTTCAGAGGTTTAGACGGAGATTTTAGAAGTATAGAGTTAAATTAGATTTTAGTAGGAACTGGAAAGCCAATCCTAAAAAGGAAACAAGGGATAAACCTCTACTCCTATTCAAATGTCCGGGGAGGAGTATGAACCTATCTACTTCTATTGAGAAAAGAAAAAGTAATTCAATAGTAAATAAAAGTTCAGAGGTTTCGACGGAGATTTTAGAAGTATAGAGTTAAATTAGATTTTAGTAGGAACTGGAAAGCCAATCCTAAAAAGGAAACAAGGGATAAACCTCTACTCCTATTCAAATGTCCGGGGTGGAGTATGAAGCTATCTACTTCTATTGAGAAAAGAAAAAGTAATTCAATAGTAAATAAAAGTTCAGAGGTTTAGACGGAGATTTTAGAAGTATAGAGTTAAATTAGATTTTAGTAGGAACTGGAAAGCCAATCCTAAAAAGGAAACAAGGGATAAACCTCTACTCCTATTCAAATGTCCGGGGTGGAGTATGAAGCTATCTACTTCTATTGAGAAAAGAAAAAGTAATTAAATAGTAAATAAAAGTTCAGAGGTTTAGATGGAGATTTTAGAAGTATAGAGTTAAATTAGATTTTAGAAGGAACTGGAAAGCCAATCCTAAAAAGGAAACAAGGGATAAACCTCTACTCCTATTCAAATGTCCGGGGTGGAGTATGAAGCTATCTACTTCTATTGAGAAAAGAAAAAGTAATTAAATAGTAAATAAAAGTTCAGAGGTTTAGACGGAGATTTTAGAAGTATAGAGTTAAATTAGATTTTAGAAGGAACTGGAAAGCCAATCCTAAAAAGGAAACAAGGGATAAACCTCTACTCCTATTCAAATGTCCGGGGTGGAGTATGAAGCTATCTACTTCTATTGAGAAAAGAAAAAGTAATTCAATAGTAAATAAAAGTTCAGAGGTTTAGACGGAGATTTTAGAAGTATAGAGTTAAATTAGATTTTAGAAGGAACTGGAAAGCCAATCCTAAAAAGGAAACAAGGGTTAAAGCTCTATTCCTATTCAAATGTCCGGGGAGGAGTATGAACCTATCTACTTCTATTGAGAAAAGAAAAAGTAATTCAATAGTAAATAAAAGTTCAGAGGTTTAGACGGAGATTTTAGAAGTATAGAGTTAAATTAGATTTTAGAAGGAACTGGAAACTCAATCCTAAACAGGAAACAAGGGATAAACCTCTACTCCTGTTCAAAAGACTAGGTAGGAACTGGTAGTCCAATGAAGTCCTAAAAGATGAAATGCATCACATGAAAAATTAATATTAATCAAATGAAAAAAAATCTCATTTTGTTTTAACACCTGCAGTCATAAATTGTGAACTTGACCAGCAGATAACCAATTTAGCCCAATAAAATAAAAAAGAAATTCTTTTTTCTTTTTTTACAGGAAGTTTGTTGCTTCATTAGGCAACTATGAAATAAGTAAATTATCAAGTGAATCTATAAAAGAAACAGATCACTAACCTTATAATCATTAGATGGTTGAGTTCCTTTAGCACCTTGTACTAGGACCACATCCTTTATTCCTTCTGTAATAGAAAATATTTAGTTATTGTCTAAAATTATTTATCTAAAGATTTTGGTAACTTTGGTTACTATGCTTTCCAGTATTCCAGAATTGTTTGTTGTATTTTGCAATGTCAAACATTGATCTGAATCAGTACATTCTTCAATTTCTACATCACATCATGTGTTTGTACCTGTGAGTTCTATAAACTGTTTTTCCTGGACTTGTGACCATACACTAAATTAAATGAGCTTCACTAGTATGTTCAGTTTTTGTATCATGTTTCTGGAACATCAAATTCAGTTTTTAATTCTCATCCAATACTGAGGTGTATATATGGTCTACTGATAAAAAAAATTTGAAGTTCAATTTATGATTATAAAACAGCTAAATTTTCTAATTATCCAAATGATAAAAAAATTAAATCACAAAGTTTGAGTAATTGATTGAAATAATTACAAATGCACACTTGATCTTATTTATCTAAATTTTGCTCAGTTTTTTGTTTAAATAATTATTCTTCTATTCTAAAAACACATTTGACTGCTACTTTACATACCCATTTCAAATAAGAATCAGATATTGTAGAAAAATCTTCCAAAATATTTTGATATCAATCAATTTATTGATATACATCATTCTTCAAACAAAAATAATCTATATATATAAAAGGTAATCTGTGAGTCTGTGTGTGACTGTTCCTTATACATGCCTACATTTTTTAAGCTACGCCATTCAAACTTTCTAGGGACACATATCTAGGGAAGCCAGGTTGGCACATCCTTTTTGAGTTTAAGTTCAGCAAATTTTCCCTTTCACACTTTTTGGCCAATGGAGCTGATAGTTTACATTTGCTCTGTAAAATATCTAAGATGGTTACTAAATTACATCACAGAAATTCAGTAAAACATCTAAGATCTAAGATGGTTGTTAAATTACATCACAGAAATCAAATCACATATGTCAAACATGACTAAAATATTTTTTATTTAAAAAATTAAAAAAATGAGCCTTTATATTTAATTTTTATTCCAACGTTTTAAAAATTCATTTGGTCAACAAAAAAATGTGAATATTTTTCCTTGTAATTTTGAAACAAAAGAAATATTTAAAAGAAAGTGTTTTTTCAAACAAAAAACAATATATATATATATATATATATATATATAAAAAAGTGCCAATGATTAATTTAATTATTTAAGTCTTTTTTTTTTTCAGATTTAATATTTAATACTTCAGAAAATAAAATAAAAAAAATAAAGCTTTTTTTCGCTAAATATTTCATGCAGGAAATCAAGAAATCAACTGTTTGTAATTCATGTGGCGTTAATATAACTTTTTCCTCTAAAATTAAATGTCTACATTTTTAAATAATCACAGCCTCAGCTCTCCTTTCCAACTTTCAATAAATGATTTCCATCTACTCCTCTCATTGGAATCTTCTCCTACTACTAAAATGTTCTGAGTTGCATGGGCAATGCTGGGCTATGATGCTAGTAACAAACCAAAAGACATTGATGACAGACATAATTACTCTGCTAAATCCCAATTACATTTGGTCAGTGAAAGATAGCATAAATCAACAGCAATTAACTTTTTTTGAAATATTTAGTGAGATATTAGAATTCCTAAAAAAAGAAAATTAGTAAAATATTTTAAATTCAATAAGCATATGTCAAGATACAAACGGCAATTATCCCCCTTTGGTGGAGATATCATATAGATCATGTGGTGATTTTTTATTTTTTATTTTTTTATTATAAGTGTTTCACCTCGAGCAAGGCATGTCACTGCCACTACTGCGCAGGGGGCTACATAGAGTGGAGAAAGGATGATTAAAAATAGGAAATGTCAGAGGGTGGGTGATAGGCGGGTAAGGATACCGAGAATGAGGGTTGGGTAGATGAGAGTGTTCTGAGAATAATTGGGAGTTAGAGTGATAGGAGGTATCTATTGACCCTACATTTGTGATGGTTGCTTAATGACGTCGATCTATACATTGACAATAGTGGTAGTCAAATTCAGTTTCTTTACAATTGTTAAACCCTAAGGTTGCTTCCTTTAGCCAGAGGTTAAATCTGCCTTCCCCACAGCATACAAGTACAAGGTGCCATTTTCTTTTGGGAATATATTTACATATCTATATAGATATAGAAAGAAACTCCAGCTCAGAGTCCTCAATTTGAGAAAATATAAGACTTGCTATTTTCTGTTTGCAGAATATGTCCTCACTTACGACATTGATGAATCTGGAATCCTAAACATGACTTCTCCAGACAGAGGAGTAACTCAATATTATATGTAAGACTTATCCTTTTTATTTCTTCTTACATTCTGCTTTGTTGTGCAGATATATGATTTATTATACTCTCCATGGGACATGTATATATAGTTTTGTGTATGTCTTAGTAACACATCACTCAATAAATCCCAGATCTAACTAATAAAACAATGACTTTTAGGTAAAATTTGATTTTATTCATCAACATAGTCTCCTTCTTGGGTGATACACAGATTCCAATGCTTCACTGACAATTCAATGCCTTTTTGTAGGTGATTTCTTCCTTCAAACAAACCAATAATGTGATATAATATTCACTCTTGATGATTCTTCCTTTCTCGAGGTAATCAATGAACAAAATATTTTGCACATCCCAAAATACAGAGGCCAAAACTGATGTTTTCCTGCTGATGTTTTCATCTTTCATTGCTTTGGATGGCTTTCACCTGCTGCTGTCCACTCAGCTGACTGCCAATTTGACTCCAGAGTAATGTGGTGGATCCATGTTTCATCCATTGTCACATATTTATGTATTGAAACAGTTGCAAACAATGTTCTGAATCATCGATGTGTTGTTGTTTTTAATTGACTGTGAGCAAACGTGACATCCACTTTGAACACAGCTTTCTCATTGACAAATTTTTATACAAGATGATGAATACACTGTCTTCTGATATGTTCAACTCCTCCGCTATCTCATGCAACTTCAATTTACGATCAACCAAAACGAGCATCATTTGTGTCTGTACGCCCACATTCAAAGTCAGTACACCACCTCTTAACCATTGTTTCCATCAGAGCAGAGTCCAAATAACACTTATCAAGCTATTGATTTGCTTGAACATCAGAAAGCAATGCTTTATCAACACATGCAATTTAAAATTTTTCATTGTTTTGAAAAATTGCAACAGTAACTTCGCTTAAATAACTGTAATTAGTAAATTGATAATACAGTTGGATTCAAATTTTGTCATATGCCATTTGAAGGTTAGTACTTCATAAAATTCATATGGATTCTTTTATTAGTGGTGCCATCTATATGTCAGGCTAAAGACTTACTGAGTGATGTGCTAATATAAAAGTCTTTTAAAACAAAGCATGTCTGCCATTCCCTTTCCTTTCAGCCATTCTAGTCCATCTGTAAATTATGGTGTTATTATATCAAGGATATAATAATGCCCATAATGGGGGAAATGAAAGAAGAAATCTTTCTTCTATAGCTCTCTCTTGTTACACAAACAATGTTTTTATAACATACTTTATGATTTTAATGTTTATTTTTCTATTCTTTGATTGGATTTGTGTATTTTGCATCTTGTTTGATAGTGATTAAATGAAATTCATCACTTATTTCAAAAGTTCATTTGTTTTTTGTCATATTACCATCTAAAATAAAAAAAAATCTGAACAGTAATATATTTTCAAAATTAAAATATTACTTATTTCATTGCTTATACATTTAATATTACTTTTATTAAACTAAATAAAAATATTACATTTTCTCTGACTTTTTTCTACTCACGGGCCAAAATTTAGTAAAAAAGCTAAAATGTATCTTAACCTTTTTCATTAAAAACAAAAAAATGCCCACCAAGCAAGACAATAAAACCACTAAGATGCAAAGGGTTACTGAATGTGAAAGAATATGAAAAACAGAAAAAAACATCATAAAGACAAGAAAATAACAAAAGAACAGGAATTAAGAAAATGGAAGATAATGATTGACACTGCATTTAAATTTTTGAAGATCAAAGTTGATTGTAAAGCAAGGAGCTGGAAGAGAGTTCTAAAAGTGAGAAGTGTGAGAGAAGAAACTCTTTCATAACAAAAGAAGAAATTAAGAAGATAGAAGATAATGATTGACATTGCATTTAAATTTTTGAAGATCAAAGTTGATTGGAAAGTAAGGAGCTGGAAGAGAGTTCTAAAAGTGAGAAATGTGATAGAAGAAACTCTTTTATAAAAAAGAAGAAATTAAGAAGATAGAAGATAATGATTGACACTGCATTTAAATTTTTGAAGATCAAAGTTGATTGTAAAGCAAGGAGCTGGAAGAGAGTTCTAAAAGTGAGAAGTGTGAGAGAAGAAACTCTTTCATAAAAAAGAAGAAATTAAGAAGATAGAAGATAATGATTGACACTGCATTTAAATTTTTGAAGATCAAAATTGACTGGGGAAACAAGAATTTAAAAGAGTGCTCCACAAGTGAGTAGTGCGAGGAAATAAATTGTTAACATGGAACTCATGGTTACATCTAGCAATTTCAACTGTAAAATGATGAGACCTAACTGCCATTCTAGTACTGCACTTAAATTTGTGAAGTTAGGGTACCAGAAAAATTACTGCAAAACTTTTGTTTTATATTTGAGAATGTTAATTTTATAAATATAAGCACAAAAATACATTATTTCAGTTTTAATTTCTGGGACCGGGAGTTATAATTATTTATACTATTTACATATGAAGTATTTTCCTCATCTTTGTTGGTATTATCAGATCATTTTTTTTCTCTGACCTTCATCAGGTGTATATAGATCCAGGTAACATCTATGGAAAATTCTCTATAGAGAATTGTCCTACAGAACAATAACCCAGTAGAGTAAAGCATTGAATGGGAACAGTCTAACCCTATATATTAAATAAAGGATTCAGTTCAGAATTTCCTGTAGATTATCCAGATCAACCATACACTTGATGAAGTCTGGAAGGTATAACAGCTGAAATGTTGTAATGGGGATATCTCAAAGGCTTTTAATAAAGTGTAGCATAGTTTTGCTGCACAAACTCTTCATCTATGGCATCTACAGGACAATAACTTAGAGGATTAAAGCATTGGTTTGTGAATTTGATGATGTAGTAATTGTGAGTTCAATACCTGTACTTGAATGAATTGAATGTACTTTGATTAAGTGGAAGCAAGGTGAAGAATAACTGAGTAGTAATAAAAAATAAGAACTGGATGAGATATTCTGAGATGTGGGCAGTGTAATGAGAAGAATCTACCACCATAGATTAAATAAAGAATTCAGTTCACAATTTACTGTAGGTCAAGCATACACCTAATGAAGGCTGGAACAACAAAACAGCTGAAATGTTGTTAAAACAATAAGACAATAGTCTGCATGTAAATAGTGTAGATAGCAAATACACTTTTTTTCTATTCTCACTAAATAAATTTTTTTAGAGCTTTGAAAAAAAATCTGTTAATTTTAAAAGGAAATTTAAACTATAAAAATTAATATTTAAAAATTTGTGTACTTGTTGCAATATTTTAAAAGTTTTAACAAAAATTATTTGCTACAATAAAAAATGATGAGATCCACACTTCTTCCTTTCTACTCCTCTCTCATACAGCTCTCTTCACACCTGTATTCTCATTCTTTTCTTACTCATTCTCTAACTCTCCTGTTACCTGTTCCTCTTTCTCATCACTCATCTCTTCTGGAACCCCTTGTACACCAGTAGCAGTTCTGCCTTGCTTGGGGTGAAATGATTTAAAAAAAAAAAAATGAAAAGTAAGACAAAAACCCATTTAAACATACTCATTGCTATTTATTACCTAACCTCATATTCTAATTATATATTTTTAAAGCTTAAATTTTTTTTATAGTCATGTACATCCTCTACAAGGTCCTGGGGCCACTCAAGTGGTTACAGAGTAAGAGGTAACACACATGGATATGTGCAGAATATAAATCCTGACTTGGAATCTTAACATCAGTCACTTTCTCACTGATGTGATGTGACTTCCCTCAGTCTTTTCTACAAATAATTTCATGGCAACATCTCTAACAAACTTTTTTCTCTGGTATCTCAACCACATTAATTTAAGCATATTACTAGATTAGTATCTGTGCATTGTGGTGCAGTGGATATCAACTTGGAATGACAAATCGAGGTGCCAAGTTCGAATTCCAGTTGAGTTCCTTGGATTCACTTACGCACAAATACCCTTGGTAAAGGTATTAATCCATCTATTTCCCTCCAGTTATGGGTTAAATAATAAGATACATTGGGTTCTTTAGCCTTAGCTGGCAACCAGTCTACTGCAGAAAGCAATGGCAACCTACTGTAAGATAATCTTCTGCCCAGTCAGTCATATCTTTTTCGAGACATGATTGCCCAAAGCATGTATCACTTATGGCACTTAACTGATCTAGGCACCACCCTTTTATTGTTGAAATAGTTAAATGCAACCACCACTTCTAGTAAAACAGTTCTTACACTTCCTGCCTGTGGAACTCCCTTCTATTTACTTGCTTTTCTGATAGCTACTATCACCAAAAATTTAAATGTAACATCAATTGCCATCTTCTATCTCCTTGAACCCCATCCAACTTTTATCCTTTCTTCATTACTCACTGTACCAAATCTTTTCTCTCATTGTAACCCCCTACACATTAGTGATGAACCCACCTTTCTTAAGGGGATATGATTAAACAGTTAACCTTAGACTTGAACAGGTTAAGATTGCAGTGATCAGGGAATCGGCCTCTTGAGAATCAGTTTCAGAAGGCAGTAATTTCCAGGAAGAAATTGCTTGAGTGGAATTTACATCTCACCAGGACTATATGAAGGGAATGAAGGCAGATCACTATAATGTTTATGGCATGATATTATCTTGATTTTGTATCAGGGAAGCAACCTCTTGGAGTCAGCTTCACAAGGCAGTATATGACCCAACACTCCTTAGCCTTCAGTGCTGACAGAAAAAAAGATGAATACTTATAGCTTATATCGCTGGGACATCCCTGGACTAACCAGGAGGTATGGTAAGTCTATACATATATATTAATAAATATTCTTATTATCCTACGTCTATGGCACAACATTTTAAGTTAGTATTTCTTAATACAAATTGTTAATAATCCAAATTGTTTTGATATATTTTCCACCCATTTATGTACAGATGTTTGGTAATACCTGTGGCCAACTACTTTATGTACCTAAGACTACAGGGCCTAGTACTGAGAAATGTGAGATAGAAAGATATCTTGAATATGTAAAAAAAAACAAAAAAAAACGAATGAAACATAAAATTAATATTTCATTCACAAAACTAAATTTTTATTTCAGTCTTTATGTCCTTGTGAAATAGATGCCTGGGGTGGTTGCAACCTCTGACCTCTTTTTGCACAAAAAATCTGCTGAGGTTGACAAAGCTAACCTTGCTACCGAGCTTGAGAAGGACCTCCAATCTGTGGTGGACTGGGGTAAGAAATGGCTCGTAAATTTTAATGCTTTCAAAATGAAGCTGCTATCAATCATTATAGACAATCATTTCTACCCCCCATTAGCATTGATCAGGTTAGCCTTCCTGAGGGCAAAACACTATGCCTCCTTGGCCTCACACTCTCAATGGACCTCAAGTGGAATGACTATATTGAATCCATAGCTAAATCCCCTGCTTAGAAGGTCGGTTCACTGTGCAGGGCCAGGAAGTTTTTCTTCCATATACTTGCTTCCCGACAGCTACAATCACCAGGAATTTAAATGTAAGGTCAATAGACATCTTCTATCTCTCTGACTCGCATCCTTTCTCTCAAGCTCTATTCTTCATCCACTCCACACCTATTACACTGGTATTCTCATTTGTCTATTACCCTCCTCCTCACATTTGCCATAACTAACCCCACTTTCTCATCACTTTCACCTATATAACCCCTTGCATAACAGTGGCAGTAAAACTACCTTGCTTGGAGTGAAATGATTAAAAGAAAAACATTACTGTTTCCATCTTACAACCCCTTTCACAGATGAAACTTCACAAAACTCTTGCTGCTCTATCGTCATTTCCATGGAAATTTTTTAAAAGAACTACATTCCTTAGTTCTAACCTTTATGGCTAAGACCAACCATGTCAGGCACATTATAGTGAACCCCTCACATTACCTTAATATTCTACTGCGTTGTGGAACCGACTCCCAAGTCGCTTCTTCTCTAGTCACTAAAATCTTTTCCAAGTTATTTGATGCCAAAACATTTTGAATTAGAAGAATAATTCTTTTTTTTTTTTTGTGATCGAATATTTCATTAACAGATACAAGTACTACTATTTAACCCATAGCTGGAGTGTTCAAGTTTACAGTTAACTTATTTTCCTCACATATCTGTATAAACTATGTCTCTTACTTTGTGACCCTCTACCCCGAGTGACTCTTGGGCCTTATACAAGGCGAACATCATTGTATATATATATATATATATATATATATATATATATATATATATATAGACTTAATTGGTGTAGCTAGACTAAACTATTGCCCGGTTCACACTCCACCCATGTCTATTGAACAGGTGAAGAGGCTCATCCCTTGTTCCCTGTTTAGGATGTGGTTTCCGGCTTTCTCTTTTCCAATCTTCTTACTCTTACGTAGCCCCCTGCACATCAGTGGCATTACCACCTTGCTTGGGGTGACATGATTAAATATATATATATATATATATATATTTGTCCCAGGCTTTAAAAACTTCCATCATTTTTAAAAATGCATTGGATCTAAAGAGTAGTTTTTATTGAACATTTCATTCACTCATTAAAAATATACGAAAATATAATTTGTAGAACATTCTGATTAAAGGCTTATAAAGTAATATTTTACATCTGAAAAAATTAATAAGTAGAAATAATTATGATTTTGTAACACATCTTAAACCAGAATACATATTTAAAATAGGTCAATTTAACCTATTTTATAAATAAGTTATTTTCTTGAATTTTCAACTAAATATGTCTTGGATTTTAATAGTTTTTTAAATGAAATAATAGTAAATATTAAACTGAAGTAACACTAAATATTAAAAATGAATTACTGTAAGTTATAATTAGTAATAATAAAAACCTTTCCAAAATATGTTTATTTTATAAGTAACAGTATAAACATGGACATTGCAGTGCTTGGTGACCCTTGCTATCTTATCAATATTGGCATTTTCTTACTCATATTTTATATACATTACAAATTAAATTAACTGATAATTAAATGATGAAAATTTTTGTGGATTTTTACATCATTCTGGGGTCCTCTTTTTTTCATACAAATCTAAAAACAAAAATACTATATAAAACTCACTATTTTTTATCCATAATGTTGAATGTGTTAAAATTCTTAAACTTCTAAGAAGAAAGTTGATGGTAAAGATTACTACAAAATATTGTGAATATATTTAAGATATTCCATCTTAAATAAATCAACAATGTCTATTATTTATTAGTTAAATTTTATAATCAAATAAATTATAGAAATTTTTTTTAGTCATTTGACTTCAAACAAGCCACTAACACACAGGGGATTACTGAGTGTGAAAGAATGTGAGAAAAAGAAAAACATTATTAAGCAGAAAGAACAATAAAAGAACAGGAATTAAGTAAGGTAATAAAGCCACTAACAAGCAAGGGATTACTGAGTGTAAAAGAATATAAGTAAAAGAAAAACATTATTAAGCAAATAGTGAAGAAAATTGATATTTTTACAGATAAGGTTTTGTCCTATTCTAATAAAATACAAAAAATCTTTGAATTTCTTTTTTCTATCAACATGCAATTAGAAAAAAAAATGAATTTCACTAAAATAATTTGAGATCTGAAAAAAGCAACAAATTAATTCTGTTTCACTCTCTGTATCCTAGTTGCTTTATCACTTTGTGTGAGGTGAGAGGATAAAAAAAATTAATAATTAAAAAATTAAAACTTTTTACACTATTTTTTGGTTTATTGAGTATATGATTGTAGCGGATGAGAAAAGAATTAAAATCAACTCTCTTCACCAGATTTTGCAATGACCAATGGGATTTTTGACCAATGGGAGCGACTTGCAAGATGAAAAAGGACTTAGCAAGTAAGTGCGAAAAATCTGGATTACAATAAAAGAACTTCATTAGCATCAGTCAGACAGAGAGTCAGATGGGAACCACGAGACGAAACATCTAAAATATAACTTCAACTTCAAGCAACTTGGACATTGTCCTCTTTCTCTTTCTCCTTATCTCTTTCAACAATTACTACTACAAACATTTTATGCAAACTCTTGATGCCCTTAACTTTCTCATTGAACATTAATTTCTACGAATTCTTGTTATTCATTTCCTTTAATAAATTTCTATTTTAACATGAAAAATGTATATTTTATTATTCCACTCTTCTACACTAATCCACACATTCCAACTGACAACCAACCTTCTGATGATGAAAAACCTGATGATAATTCTGCATAAAACTTGTAAGCTGTAGAGAGTTCGATTATGTCTGACACAAGGTCGAATTAAAGAAAAATGAATCAGCCCCCATATGTTACATGATGAAGTATATCTTTAGGCTCCATCAGGTTACTCTAGACACACCACTGTTACTTTGGCTCCAGAATATTTGGTGCCTCTATGATTCTAGTGGGCTATGAGACTTGTGACATGATTATATAATAGTCTGAAAATTTGTAGAATAAATGAAAGACTTTAATTGAGAAAATAGTTTAAAAGTCAAAATGTTAATATTATTAGCATAATGATTGCTCATAAAATTATGATATAGTTAAATACTAACAGAATAAGTGAGCATAATAAAATTTAAATATGTTAAATTACTTTTAATTGTACTAAAACAACTTTTAAAATATTTAAATTCATTACATTTCATTTAGTTCAATTATGCTGGACATAAATTTATTTCAAACATTTAAAAAAAAGAAAACAGCAAACATTGACAAATGTGCTCATAATAAGACCTTGTGTTAAAAGAACAGTTTTTCCCATGATATAGAAATTATTATGGAGTTGCCAACTGGGTGCCCTGTGATTGGATGAAAAACAACCAATCATGGGCTACCTTTTAGAATTTCAACAAACTCCCTACGTGAGTGGGTTTTACAAACTCCCTACGTGAGTGGGTTTTACAAACTCCCTACGTGAGTGGGTTTTACAAACTCCCTACGTGAGTGGGTTTTACAAACTCCCTACGTGAGTGGGTTTTACAAACTCCCTACGTGAGTGGGTTTTACAAACTCCCTTCCTCTTTTGCTTGTTGGGACCTTACAGACCAGACGTCCATGTCTGCTCTTTGTCATCTAGACCCAGGACATGTGAGGGGATTTGACAGCAACTGAAGCACAGAAGTCATGGTTCTATTTCTTCAACCCAGCCATAATGACACAGGAAATATAAACTGTTAAAAGGACGCATCTTTCAGAGAAGTTTCGCAAACCCAACTGTTTGCAAGAGACTAGCCTTTCTTCTTTTCTCTCTTTTCCTGTAAATTCAAGTTTATAACATCTTCATCTGTGTTTCTGTTCCTTTCTTCTTGTCGGCGTCACAATATTTGTTACCAATTAAAATTGGGAAATTCCCAATAATGACACTGATTTTAACAGTCTTCTTTGGCAATGTTTATTGTTTTAAAAAGTGATGATTAGAATTGTAATAAAACCTAAACACGAAAGTGAATTTATACATTGTTTTTGTTCTTGAGAATCTAGAACAAAAATAACAAACATTGTTATGTCAGGTCACTCTTCAAGTGCTACTGGTCCAATAGGGTCATATCATTTTCAACTAAAACAGTCCCCCAACCTGTTTTTTCTGGAGAGGGAGAGTAACTAGAAACTCATCAGGATTTAAAAACAAAACATGTCAAAGGGTGGATGAAACCTACTGGACAATGGACACCAATCACAATGGGGTAAACTGGGCTCCATAGGTATGTATACAGTTAGTGCAAGGATGAAATGGCATCACTGGGCAAAAGAGCTTTCTAGAGTGAAGTCAATCATCTGAGTAGAAGGATTCTCTGACAAAATGAATCTGTCATCAGAAGGTTGGTTGTCAGTTGGAATGTGTGAATTAGTGTAGAAGAGTGGAATAATAAAATATACATTTTGAATGCTAAAATAGAAATTTATTAAAAAGAGGAATAACATAAGTTGTAGAAGTTAATGTTCATTGAAAAAGTTAATGTATCAAGAGTTCATACAAAACGTTCTAGTAGTAATTGTTGAAATAGATAAGGAGAAAGAGAAAGAGAACAAGGTGCGACCTGACCTTATCTCAGGGTCAATTTGAAGTTGGTTACATTTTAGATGTGTGTCAGCAAACCACCTACCCTGACTGACCACTGTGACTGGTTAAAGACCATCCTTAAATATTGAATCAAGTCATGTGGGGTGGCTCCAGAATGATTTTTTTCTTTTGCTGTGGAAAACCGTTTTTCTGACATATTTTGAATTTTGCGATTTGATGACCGATCAGGATCCAGTGTTCTGCTAGAAAACCACTGTATTCTCTATAAAAAAGAGCTTCAATAGTACAAATTCCTGAAAATTATATATTTTAGCAGTTTATATGTATGAAAAATCATTTAAAATTTTGCAATAAAGTTAGCGGAAAACTTATGCAATTTTTAAAAAATTTATAACACATTCAATAAGCTCTTTTAAGGATTCATTTTAATACAAAACAGAATCTTTCCCTCTAATTGGCTAAAAACACCAATAACCAGGAGAAAATTAAACAAATTCTGATTGGTCAAAATTCCTACATGAAATTGCATAAAAGGATCACATTTGTGTAGGCACAAATATTGTTTACAGTACTTGCAATCAAGCAGAATGTCAGAATGTCTGTCAAGAAATGATTGCACCTAGCTGAGCCCATGAGAAAGAAAGTCTGATGTTATAAAGAATATGATCCCAGAATAGACATCACCAAGTAAGCAATCTGGTACACAATATCTGCATATGTAATGAACCAGGGATGAGCCTCTTCACCTGTTCAATAAATGTGGATGGAGTGTGAACCAGGCAATAGTTTAGTCTATCTACTCCAATTGAAAAAAAAAAAAAAAGAAGAAAACAAAATAGTGAAAAGATTGGAAAAGAGAAAGCCGGAAACCACATCCTAAACAGGGAACAAGGGATGAACCTCTTCACCTGTTCAATAAACATGGGTGGAGTGTGAACCGGGCGATAGTTTAGTCTATCTACTCTAATTAGTTTAGTCTATCTACTCCAATTAAATGTATAATTAATTGATGTATAACTAGTGTTTTATATTAGTTCATCAATTTTTATTTAATGTGATCAGTAAAGTCAGTTTATATCTAAATTCTGTACAGTCTTTTTTCTAAAAATGAGAGTAGACTTTAGATTTATTCATATATATATATATACTAACCAATTTCTTTTATCTGCACCTGGCTAAAATCAGCTGTTATGTCAGGTAATTCATATCTCTTAGGATCTCCAATTTCATATAACATTTGTTCACAAACGGTGGCTCTTGTGACACAGCCTCCAGTTGATTGGGGTTTGGTAACGAGAAATGAGCCATCCTCTGAAAATTCCACAATCGGGAAGCCAATTGTATCCCTGGAAGAAAAAGAGAACAGAGTTAAAACATTTTTTATACATATTATTTTTCTTTTCTGTGCTAAAGTAAAAAAAGGAAAACTTTTACAAATTTTGTAATAAATAGGAAAAAGAATGATTTAAATATCTAATTTTATAAACTTTACTTGCTGACTATCCAAATAGTTAATTTATTTTCTATAGTGCTAGAGAGCCTTAGAATAATCTCAACATTGATAAAAAGTAACATTATAACATAATGGACATTTCAAACTTAAAACACTTTCGTTTGATTGATTCAGTTTCTATGGCTTATCAACCTTTGCAGGTTATTTAAAACCAGAAAATATTTTTAGATTTTTGGAATAATGATGATTTATTGATATAAATCTTACTAATTAATTGATAGCTAGAGGTGAATTCATACCTAATCATAATTTGATAAACAAACAAGAAATTATAATGTGGGTTTAAAGTGGGGGATCAATTCTATATTACAAACAATACATAAACTGATCTCTCACTTTGTAACCAGGGTAGTTTCTATACATTTATATTCCAGAGAATGTAAATAAATCTAAAAGATAAACCTGTGTAGCTAATCAATATTTCATTGATTGATTCATTTTCTATGGCTCATCAGCCATTGCAGGTTATTTAAAGCCAGAAAATATTTTTAGACTGTAAGATATTTTCTGGGGTTGGGGAGAGAATAACAGTTATACAAATCTTACTAATTAATCCACAGCTGGGGAAAGAAGAGGTGGATTCACACTTTTCCCAAGGTTATTTGCACATAAGTGAATGTAACAAACTGAACAAGAATTGAAATTTGGTTCTCTGATTAACAATACCAAGCTATTATCCATTACACCACCTGCACATCCAAACTTACAGCAACTGGTATTCCCAAGTGGTTATCCATGTTATTCTGAGTAACCCCTTGAGTTTTAGTGGCTTTATTGGCTTACTTGGAGTGAAATGATTAAAAAGAAATTAGAAATTTAGGACAGAATTGTATGACAATTGAAGCATGAATGCAATAAGAAAGAGATATATAAAATCCCTGATATGTCCATACTATTTATACTTATAAAACAAAGGAGTGATTATTGGTTAAAAATTAACATTAAATCAGTCAGTTAAGTGCCATACGTGATACACGCTTGGACGATCATGTCTCAAAAGAGACATGACTGACCGGGCAGAAGATTATCCCACAGTAGGTTGCCATTACTTTCTGCGATAGGCTGGTTGCCAGCCAAGTCTATATAACCCAATATGTCCTGTTGTTTGACTCATAGGTAGAGGGGAAAGAAATGTATTATATTATTATGTAGTAATTAGTGGAGGATTGGTTTCCTATTGTTATGAAGTAATAAACTGATCCCCCACTTTATGAACAATAGAAGCCTTAATCATTATTCCAACTATTATATTCAGTCAGTCAGTTAAGTGCCATATGTGATACATGCTTGGGTGATCATGACTCGAAAGAGACATGACTAACTGGGCAGAAGATTATCCCACAGTTGGTTGCCATTACTTTCTGTGGTATACTGCTTGTCAGCCAAGGCTATAGAACCCAATCCTGACTGACTGATTTCCTAAGGACTGTTACACAGATACCATCAAGTTCACATGATTTGTAAGAATCCAGTTTAGAGATGATAGCAGAAACTATGAACAGTTATATGCATATCACACAGTAGAGAAACAGTTCTAATTGGAAAGTCAGGCAAAGATATTTCAGATGAGTTAATATCAATAATAGAAATTGTAATAATGAAAAGTAACTCACCAGTTTTTAACTGTATGCCAGTCACTAAAGTTACCTCCAGTAGCTTGAGCTCCACACTCTACTATGTGACCAGCAAGACTAAAATATAGATCATATGTTTATATATAGTGAGTATATAAACAGAGCTATGATACATAAAAGTAATTTTACATTGATCAAAATAATACAATGCACAATATCTTTAAAAAAATATTGCCTGCACTGAATAACTTCTGAATATCTTTTTGTTTGATAACTAAATTTATTTCATTAATTTTTATATTCAGATATTAATTTTATATGCTTAACATAATTACATTAGTAAAAGGATGGTCCTCACTAATACTTACAGGGTTAATTTGCTCATAGTCATTTTTAGCCATTGATCTGAGAAAATTTATTTTTAAATAATCCTTTATGCATTTAATACTTTAGTTATATTGTTCCTTTATCAGGTCTTATTTGAATAGAGTTCTTAACATTTTGGCTTTAAATTTTATCCAATTTTATTATATATTATCAAATATATAAAAAATATTATCAAAAGCTACCTGACAGGTAAAATAAACACTAAATAATTTGATTGTATCAGATACAGAGAAATAAGAATTTTCTTTAATGCTTTTAGTTAGGTTGTTTGAAATTGAATTTCATCAATGTTGTTGCTGTTTCCATACTTCTATTAAACATTTTAGGAAAAAAAAATCTGATGATTTTATTACAATAATTTGTCATAGAAATAACTCTCCTAATAAAAAAAATGTCATAGAAATAACTCTCCTAATAAAAAAAATGTCATAGAAATAACTCTCCTAATAAAAAAAATGTCATAGAAATAACTCTCCTAAAAAAAAAAATGTCATAGAAATAACTCTCCAAAAAAAAGAATGTCATAGAAATAACTCTCCTAATAAAAAAATGTCATAGAAATAACTCTCCTAATAAAAAAATGTCATAGAAATAACTCTCCTTATGAAAAAAATGTCATAGAAATAACTCTCCTAATAAAAAAAATGTTTCACTTACCTACCAGATGCAAGTAGGTCAAAATCAGTCTTTTTGTATTTGAACTGTTGTAAAAAATTAATGTTTAAATTTGAATCAGAGAACATAGCAAATTTAAACTTAAAAAAATGTGTTGATTTCAATGATAAAAATGTTTAATGATGGTTGTAATATCAGCTGTTTCTTATAAGGAAACATTTGTCATTCCTTGGACGGAGTAACCAGTACTACTGTGAGTTGAAATTTATAAAATTTTTTTCTTAAAACAATTTCTCAGGAAAATATATTTCTCAAGTTCACTGTTATTGTTTTTTCCATTATTGATGGAGGCTAAAAACAGAAGTAGCATATATTTATTTTGTTTTTGAAAAAAATTAAAATATAAAAATAAAAATAAAAAGGGAGAAGGTGAAAAGACAAACAATTTGTTTCTTTCATTTTCTTTCTATCTTATATATATATATATATATATATATATATATATATATATATATAAACACCCACCAACATATATATAAACACCCACCACCATATATATATATATATATATGGTGGTGGGTGTTTTTTCTCTCTTGAGTGTGTGTGTGTGTATATATATATATATATATATATATATATATATATACATACATACATACATACACTCAAGAGAGAAAAAAAAACACCCACCGCCAGAAAGTATAGAAGAAAAAGTACAATGGAATTAAGAGAAAGATATGAAAAATTAAAATTAATTAAAAAATAGAAAGAAAGAAAAGAAAGAAGTCAGAGGAAATATTTTAAGTCTAAAAATGTAACTGAACTGAATTAACCTTTAGCAATCTGCAATATTGTGGGACAGTTCTGTTATTTAGTTTTGCATTTGACCATGGCTACTCAGTTCACAGGTTATGAACCTAGCATGCTTCCAATGAAATCCCTTTAGCACTCTGCAATATTCATAAGTATTTTATCCTCATTTATATTTACATTTAACCTTATCTTGTGTTAGTGTAGTCCATAATTTTTTGATTTTTCTTGCATATATTGTACTTGATTTATATTCTTTTTTTCTGTAGCTATAGCAAATGTGGATAAGAAATTAATTAAAATCAACCCTCTTCTTCACTTTTACAAAAATTCACAATGATGTGTGAAATCCTGGTTTTCCCAAATAGAAAAAGGATTGACTATGTGCTTGAAAAAGTCAAGTCAAAACCAGATTTTGAAAGTAGGTGTTAAATTGATTTTTGACCAATGGGAGTGACTTGCAAGACTTGGGAACTTTGTGAACAAGTGTAAATATCTGAATACTATTAAAGGTCCCAGCATCAAGACAAAGTCAGATGTGAGCCACAAGACAAAGCATCTAAAATGTAACTTCAACTTCAAGCAACTCGGACATTGTCCTCTTTCTCTTTAACTCTTTCAACAATTACTACTACGAACATTTTGTACAAACACTAGATACCTTAACTTTCTCATTGAACATTAATTTCTATGAATTCTTGTTATTCCTCCTTTTAATAAATTTCTATTTTAAAATACAAAATGTATATTTTTATTCTTACACTATTACACATATCCCAACCTGCTGACAAACAATCTTTTGATGATGAAAACCTTCTGATGATAATTCTGCATAAAACTTGTAAGCTGTAGGGAGTTCAGTTAAGTCTGACACAAGGCCGAATCAAAGAAATATTAACCAGCTCCTAACATTTCACAAATTTTGTCAATTCTGTTTGTTAGACAGTTCTATTATTTAGTTTTGCATTTGGACATAGTTACTCCCTCCACAGGTTATGAGCCTTGCATGCTTCTAATGAGATCCCTACTAAGCATTCAGTTCACTCTTTTTTTGAATTATACTCTAAGAATACTATTAACTTTTTTTCATTGAGCTAATCTTTTGGAGTCAGTTGTGATGGTTGTCAGTCTACTGGCTTTTACATTGAACATTTAGGTATGAATTTGCAAGAGATACTAGATTAGCAACTAGGTCCCACCCTTTTACAGTTAAGCCGATAAAATGTAACTGCAATTTCTACTCCAAAAGCTTCTATTCTTGCACTTCCCGCCTGTGGAATTCCCTTCTACATATTTGCTTTCCCGACAGTTACAATATCCAGGAGTTTAAATGTAAGGTCAATAGATACCTAACACACTAACTTGCATCTGTTCTCTCAAACGCTCTTCCCATCTACATCCTTACCTGCCTATCACCCTCCTTCTGACATTCCATATATCTAACCACTCTCACCACCTTCCCCTATGTATCCCCCTGTGCAATAGTGGCAGTGGAATGCCTTGCTTGGGGTGAAATGATTAAAAAAAAAAATTGTCTTGTGTTAGTGTAGTCCAAAATTATTTGATTAGTACTTACATTTGGTTCCCCCAAACGAAAATTACTTATGACAAACTAATACATATACAGAACCTGCATACTCTGATTTCATTATAAGGGAGTCTAAACACTGTTAAAGCATATAAACTTCAACTAATACAGTTCACTATTAATCTTTAGTACTCTGCAATATTCATAAGTATTTCATTCTCATCCGTTGGATATAAGTAGCCAGACAACTGCAGTAGCATCATCATGAATTTTCAGTTAGTCATTTTACTGTTGCCATAGTAGAATATAACAACATTAGTGCAAAATTCAACCGCACTACTGTCTGATGATTTGAGTTGCATGCAGTGACTGTACAAACATTTTATTTAACAAATGAAATCCCCTACGTACAGCATGCTAAATGTTATAACATAAGAATATTAAAAATATAACCTTGAATAAGTTCTTGCTGTTTTCCAACAGATGGTGTTCCTAGAATTGTGTGTATGTAATTTCAGATGGTAACACATCTATAAGGAAGTACTATAAGCAAGCTTAAAACTTAGTGTATGTCATTTCACTGAGGTATAAACAACTTTATTATTCATAGTATTAAAGATGCCAGATTTTTTATCAAAGAAAGTGTATTTGTAGGGAATTTTACTGCCTTACTTTATTCAGGAGAAATCTGCAGATGAAGCACACAGAATTCTTGCTGAGACTTAACGCAATCATGCTCTGTTGGAAACAACATGCTGAGATTGGTTTAGATGCTTCAGAAATAATGATTTTGATATTGAAGATAAAGAATGCACTAGTGCACCAAAAATGATTGAAGACAAAGAATTGGAGGCATAACTTTATGAAGACTCATGATAGGCACAAGCTGAACTTGCAGAATCATTAAGAGTTGATCACACAACAGTTTGGAAATGTTTGAAAGTATTAGGAATGATTCAAAAGCAAGAACATTGGATGCTGTATGAGTTGAAACTGAGAAACACTGAACGTCATGTTGTCCCATGTGAACAGCTGCTTCAATGGAAGAAAAGAAAGGTTTTTGCATCATATTGTGAATGGCGATGAAAAGTTGATACACTACAATAACCTTAAGCATGGAATATTGTGGGGTAAGCCAAGCCATGTATCAACATTGGTGGCAAACCCAAATATTCATGGTTCAAAGCTTCTACTTCACAATGCTAGGCCACATGTTGCAAAATGGGTGAAAACCTACTTGGAAACACTTAAATGAGAAGTCCTACCCCACCTGCTGTATTCACCAGACATTGCCCTAATTATCACTTGTTCTGATTGATGGCACATGGCCTGGCTGAGCAACACTTTCATTCTTGTGAAGATGCCAAAAAATAGATTGACTCATGGTTTGCCTCAAAAGACAGGTCATTTTTTCAATGTGGAATTCAAATGCTGCCAGAAAGATGGAAAACAAATAGTGGCTAGTGATGGACAGTTCTTTCAGTGACATGTTTCTTAGTAATTTTTGGTAAGAAAACATTACTTTTCAGGAAAAATCAGCGAGAACTTATTTAAGGTTTTAATATATATAGCAAAAGGTCAGTCAGTTAAGTGCTACACATGATACATGCTTGAGTGATCATGTCTTGAAAGAGACATGACTGACTGAACAAAAGATTATCCTGCAGTAGGTTGCCATTATATTCTGCGGTAGACTAGTTGTCAGCCAAGGTTATAGAACCCAGTCTGTCCTGTTATTTAACCCATAACTGGAGGGAAGAGACAGATTAATACCTTTTCTAAGGGTATTTGTGCATAAGCAAAAATAGCATTTCCTTCTCCTATTAAGTAATGAGTATATAAGTAAAAATGGCTCTCCACAATTTCCTATCCTAGGTTTGTTTTTTAACCATTCTTTGCACTCTTTGTTCTGTCATCCATTTTTCTAATATATTGTGAACTGAAATTTGCCTTAAACTTTTATTTATTATGTTTCTTCAGGTTAAAGGTGATCATGGATTTCCATAAATTCCTATCCTTTGTAGATTTTAGCATTCTTTGTTTTTTTTACTATCTCTATTAATTTATATTCTTGCTATTTCCTTGTGCTCCTTTAGGACAGGTCTCTCCACAATTTCTTATCTTTGTGGCTGTTAGCATTCTTTGTTTTTTACTATGACTATTAGTCTATGTTCTTGCTATTTCCTTGTGCTTCTTTAGGACAGGTCTCTCCACAATTTCTTATCTTTGTGGCTGTTAGCATTCTTTGTTTTTTACTATGACTATTAGTCTATGTTCTTGCTATTTCCTTGTGCTTCTTTAGGACAGGTCTCTCCACAATTTCTTATCTTTGTGGCTGTTAGCATTCTTTGTTTTTTACTATGACTATTAGTCTATGTTCTTGCTATTTCCTTGTGCTTCTTTAGGACAGGTCTCTCCACAATTTCTTATCTTTGTGGCTTTTAGAATTCTTTGTTTTTTACTATCTCTTTTAGCCTATGTTTTGCCATCTATTTACACAAACTCATTAGTTTGATTATTTTACTGTTTCCCTTTGTACCTCTTGTTTTGACTGTAACATTTTGACTAAGATTGAAACCAAATAAGTACTAAATATAATATGTCAATTAAAAGAATAAATTAAATTTAGAAAAACAAGAAAAGAGGAAAGCAAATTAAGAACACAAAAATTATTAAATTTAAATAATAAAAATGAGACAAGAAAAATGTGAAAAATCTTATAAAATAGCAAAACAATACTATGCATCCATAGTGAACAAAAAATAAAAATAGAGACATTGAAAAAGAATTGTGAATGAAATAAGGAAAATAGAGACATTGAAAAAGAATTGTGAACGAAATAAGGAAAATTAAGACATTGAAAAAGAATTGTGAACAGAATAATAAAAATAGAGACATTGAAAAAGAAAAAAGGGAAGAAATAAACATTGATTGGTTAATACATACAGTATGAAGGAGAGGTCCAAGGACCAAGGCACTGTCCACACATCTGCCAGTCACAACAATATCAGCACCAAGGTCAAGTGCCTTTTCAATAGGACCTGCACTGTAAGATAAAATAGAACCTTTCCTCATAAGCAACTTCTTATCAGCAATAGTGTCTACATGTAAACCACTCAAAATGGCTGTCAACAGGAACTGACCCTATCTACCTAGACCATACAAGTGGAAGAGGTCATTTGGTTATATATTCATTCAGTACATGTACAAATATGTCATTAAAGATGTCTATATATGCAAAAACTTATCTTTTAAAATTCAAGGAAAACTATGGGAAATATTTTTGTCGCAATTAATAACAATAGGAAGAAAATAATTCTGTATCAAGTAAAACGATCTACACAGAATGCAAAATAAAAAAAAAATTTTTATTGAACAAATGAAAAAATATGTACTTTAAAAATAAGACTTTATATCATATAAATGGAAGATAAAAGACTCATCCACATCTAAAAAATAGTTAAAAATAACAGAGGCATTAATAATAACAAAAAGAAAAAGCTAACATTCAATAACATCAATTATGAACATGGCCACAACATGCTGACAGTGTTTGGAAAATAAGAAAATATTCTTATCATTATAAATACAGTTAAGTGCCATATGTGAAACACAATTTGGGTGATCATGTCTCTTTCAAACAATGACTGACTGGGCAAAAAATGTTCATGCAGTAGGTTGCCATTACTTTCTGTGGTAGACTGGTTGCCAACCAAGGCTATAGCACCCAAACTCTCTTGCTATTTAACCCATAGATGGAAAGAGAAGAAAAGGATTAATACCTTACTCAAAGGTATTTGCATGGAAATGAATATACCAAATCTAACTGGATACTATAACTATTCAACTACAGATACACAAATATAAAAATTTAGTGTATTGAGGCAGCAGATAATTTTCTAAACATATACTGTTAAATATAACAGACTATAAATGTCTATAGTGTTTAATCATAAGCTGTTCTAAACATCGTATTTTCACTTTAATTTCAGGTGAAAATAAAGACAAAAATTGTCCAACATTTGGATATTTTTTTATTATGTTGGTTCTAAGCTTTCAGCTTACATGAGCCATCTTCAGAGAGGTTACAGGGATGTTAACCTAAATACATCCACCATCAAAGATGATTTTATCTTATGTTGACATAAAACATTGCTAAGCAACGATAACAGTCACTGAATAGGAGACGCAGTTCGTAAATTTGTAATGTGGTTCTATGATGTCACACCGTGTGAGAGACTGAAATGTTAACAGAACCATATGTCTAAATGCAATGTAATGTGTTATGACCAGATTGAAATGTGGTTTTATTGAGTGTGGGTTGTTTTGATTTAATGTAGATGGCCTCCAATATCTGAAGTTTATTTTTACTGTGTGTATGTGGAGTATTATTGTGTTATTGACTTAAATCTGTCTAATATTACCTACATGGCGATGTTTTTCTAAGAAATGTTGTTTAATTGAACTCTGATCAGAAAGGTGACAGGTTAATCTATGGGTGAGAGTAGTTGTAGTAAAACCAATATATGTAGTGGGTTTATTATTAGTACCAGAGATATAATCTCTGAATGGGCATGTAAATTGATACACTACATTGGTTTATATATATAAATTTACATATTCAGTTAAAAATGAAAACAAACCCTCCTTGATAATAGTTAAGCTAACAGAGTAGCTGAAAGTGCTTGAATATATCAAAGATTTGGACAGTTTTTATACACTTTATGTCTAGAAAAGTAAACACATTTATGGATGCAAGAAAAATTGGATAAAAAAAGCTTAATCGCAGTACCTTGTTAGTCATTTTTAACAAATCTTATACAAAAGAAGGATTACTTCCTAAATATAGACACACATACACATAATTACAATATTATTAAGACAGTAATATCAAAATTAACTTCTCTGAATTTCATGTGATGACAATCATCAGGTAGGTAAAATATGAAACCAATAGTTATAATCTGACTTACATGATTTTGATAATATTGTTTTAATATCAATGTTATATTTAAGCTCTGTCAATTTAGGCATTGAGCCCTCAGATTATCTTTTTATTTTAAGCTTTAACTTATATTTTTATTATTCTTGTGTGTGTGTGTGAAAATATATATATATATATATATATACTGTAATAGTTGTTACAATGGTTTATAAATTCATAGTATCACTACACAAAAATCTTTGGGTTTTGAAGCTATATAGAGATGATGGTCTAATGATAGTAAAAAAAACTCCACCCACTTTAAAACAGACAAAATAAGAAAATTGATCCATAGAGAATTCAAAGTTTTAAACCTAAAAGTTATAGTTAACACAAATTTAAAAGTAGCAAACTTCCTCGATGTCACATTAGATTTAGTCAACAACAATTACAAACCATACATAAAACCCAATGAATACCCACTATACATCCACCCAAAGTCAAACCAACCCCCTAGTATAATCAAACATATACCCTCTTCCATAGAACATAGAATCAGCCAAAACTCGTCCAACAAAGAAATATTCAACAAACACAAAGGTCTCTACAACAAGTCATTAAAAAAAGTGGCTACAGAAACCAAGACATCCAATACATAACAAACAATAACCTCAACAAGAAAAACAGAAACAGAAAAATCATTTGGTACACACCTCCTTTCAACCAAATGATCAACACAAAGCTAGGACAAAAGTTCCCGAACTTAATTAAAAAATATTTCCCAACAAATAACCCTCTCAGTAAAATCTTCAACAAAAATACACTTAAACTAAGCTACAGCTGCACAAACAACCTAGAAAAAAATCATAACAAACATATCCTAAATCAACACATAGATCAAAATAAAACTGACAACCAAAACACAATCAAACCCAACAATGAAAACATGTGTAATTGTAGAAACCCTAGCAACTGACCACTACAAAATAAATGTAAAACAAACTCAATAATCTATCAATGCAACATAACATCCATCGAAAATCCAACTATAAATAAAGTGTATATTGGATCAACTCAGAATACTTTTAAGCAGCGCTGGTACTACCACCTAACCTCATTTAAAAACAGCTTATACCAAAACCAAACATCCCTTTCTACATACTTTTGGAAGCTAAAGGATTCAAAACAGAAACCCAAAGTAAAATGGAAAATCCTAGAAAAAACTAGAACTTGCAACTCACTTAACGACATCTGCCCTTTATGTCTAAGTGAAAAACTACACATTCTTCAGTACCCCAACAGTAACGATTTATTAAACCGTACAGACTAATTAGCAGTACTATGCAAACATCGCAAATATTACTCACTAGAATTGAAGTAAACAAATTAACACCCCACCCATGAAACCCCACCAAAAAACACAAAAAATACACACAACCCTATAAATAAACAGAAAAAGACAACAAACCCCACACCATACCAGCAAAAAATAGTGTAGATGCAGCAAAACAGTAGAAAAATAAATAAAAATATCAACACAAAAAAACTAAAAAATAAAAAAATGAAAAAAATCACACATCCCAATACAAAATAACCAAAATTATAGTAAGAAGAAACCAATCCCAAAACAAAACAACACCTACCAACCCCTAAGCCAAATAACAACTTGCAAGGTGCCAGCAGCCTAAACCCACACAAGATAAATAGGAAAACCTAAACTGAACTCAGCCACAAACAAACACTTAACCCTAAGACTTTAAAAAGGTCAACAGAACTCAAATTACAGACCAACCCCACTAACACCTAAAAAAACAAATCTAACACAAATTAACGATATTTTCAACTAGATAATTCTCATTTCAAAAAAATCACCTGAAGAAGAAGCAGTCCACATAGAGGGCTAGCTTCGAAACCCAAAATTTTTGTGTAGTGATACTATGAATTTATAAACCATTGTAACTATTACAGTATAACGCTCTACATTTGTATCGAGCACTCTTTATAAAAATAAATGCATGAACAAAAGGTTAAAAATATATATATATATATATAATATATATAATAAAAAGTGTGAGAAGCCGTGAACAATTTCTTTAAAGTGTATATTTATTGTTTTTGTTATTATACATGTTATGATACATGATGGTATTTGTGACGCTACACGTGTAGTGTCACAAATACCATCATGTGTGTGTGTATATATATATATATATATATATATACACACACACACACACACACACACACACACACACACACACACACACACACACACACTGTTAAATATAAGAGACAATTAATGTCTATTATTTTTAATCATGAGCCATTCTAAACATCATATTTTGGCTTTAATTTCAGGTGAAAATAAAAACAAAAATTGTCCAACATTTGGATAATTTTTTATTAAGTTGGTTCCAAGCTTTTGGCTTACATGAGCCATCTTCAGAAAGGTTACAAGGACGTTAGCATAAAAACATCCACCATCAAAGATGATTTTATTTTGTGTTGACATAAAACTTTGCTAAGCAATGATAACAGTTACCAAAAATAGCAAACTCAGTTCGTAAATTTGGAATGCGGTTCTATGATGTCACACTGCATGAGCACTCAAAATGTTGGAAAATTATATGTTTAGAAAATTATCTGCTGCCTCGATACACTAAATATATATATATATATTTGTATGTGTGCGTATTTAGGCAACAGTCACTTTTATGCAAGTTTCATTAAAAATGACAGACAAGAAGCTGTAGTTTTTTCTTTTCAGTACATAAATTATATAAAAACAATTATAAGATCACATGAAAAATTATATAAAAAACTAAACCACAGCACTTTGTCTGTCATTGTTAATGAAACTTGCATATATATATATATATATATATATATATATATATATATATATATATCTTCCATTTTTAAATGAGTTATTTTGCTACCCAGGTTTCAGCCATGAGTGGAGTCTTCAGGCAATTTTTAATAATTATTAAAAATCTCCTGAAGACACCACTCATGGTAGAAACCTGGGTAACAAAATAACTCGTTTAAAAATGTAAAATATTAAAAAGTTCTACAATATAATTGTATCGAGCACTTGTTAATACAAATGTGTACTGATCTAACCCTACTATGACCAAAAACTAAGTATTAAACAATCAATATATATATATATATATGTGTGTGTGTGTGTGTGTATATATATATATATATATATTTGGGCAGCAACCTGTTTTATGTAGGTTTCATTAAAAATGACAGACAAGGTATTATGGTTAAGTTTCTTAATGCAATTTTTTATGTGATCTCCTAATTTTTTTCTTTTCAGAACATGAATTATATAAAAATTGTCCAAATGTTTTGTTTTTCCAAGCCAATTCAGCTATACTTTTAACCATTATCAAGCATGAATTTTATTTTACGTGTAAATGAATATGTGCAGTGTTTATGTATGTCTGTAGGGTCATATGTGTGTACTATATTCCAAACATGGTAAGCACATTGTTGCTATGTTCATTCATAGTTGATATTATTAAGTGTTGGATATTTCTTTTTTACTTATAATGCTTCTATTGTTTTTAAGCACAATTTGATAAAGACCCTTGTGAACAACGGCTTCCCTAACCATCTTATTGATCACCATATTAGACTTTTTCTTTCTAATGAGACCAATAACATCAAACAAATGGATAAAAAAAACAAAAAACAATACCATTAAAACTTCCCACAAAAACCAAACACATAGCAATTATAAACAGGATGAATCATCACTTTGAAACATTATCCGAAAATATGCAACTCCCACAACATAAACCAAAAAATTAAATTAATTATCTATTACACAAAATTTAAAACAGCTAAACTAAACATCAAAAAAACAATTCACCTGCAAGATATAAACTACATAGAAATAATATTATTTACAAATTTACATGTCCTTTAAAGAACTGTGTTCTTGATCAATCCTAAATAGTTATATTATCTATCACACAAAACCACTAACCTCATTATCAGAAATAACAATTCACCTGCAGGATCTAAAGCTACAGAAAACCAATATTATTTACAAATTTACATGTCCTTTAAAGAACTGTGTTCTTGATCAATTTAATTTTGTAAATAATTACACTACCACACAGTTGATGAGAAGACTGACATTGCATCTCTCAGACTATTGTTTAATTCAATCTTATTTAAACACACATGGAGACATACCAAATTGCAAGAATGTGCTTAACATGTTCAAAACATGACCTTACACTCATATATACACTAAACATATTCAGTCACACATAAAGTAAAACTTATCCTTGATAATGGTTACAAGTATAACTGAAAAGCTTGGAAAAATAAAACATTTGAACTATTTTTATATGATTTATGTTCTGAAAAGAAAAAATCATGAGATCACATGAAAAATTACTTAAAAAAAAACATAACATTGTCTGTTATTTTTAATAAAACCTGCATTAATATGTGTGTGTATGGATGCGTGTGCATGTATAAGATTGTAAATTATGATTCATTTTATTTGAAATGGATAAATCATTTCAAAAAGGAGGAAAAAAATAACAAAATATCTATAAGGATATCTGGTACTTACCCAAGATAAACATTCATACTATGAACAGTTTTTGGAAATTCCATACCAGAAGACATGTCTTTGGGAGATAATTGTTTCATTTTTTCAATCTGGAAAATAGTTAATCAAATGCTAATTTCCTCTTTAAAAATAGTACATAATATTATCATGTACTATTACATAATAATATCAATAATAATCCAGAAAAAAGGGTCTGCATACAAGAAGAAAATGAACTGAGCAAGTTTTTTTTTTATCATCATATCACCCCAAGCAAGGCATTTTATTGCCACTGTTTTGCAGTGGTTACATAGGAGGAAAGTTAAAGAGTGACAGGTTATAGGGGGTGTCAGGAAGTGGGTAAGAGAAGGATGAGAATACTGATGAGAGTGGAGTGGATGGAGAAAGGAGCATGAGAGAGAGAGGATTCAAGTTAGTGAGATAGGAGATGACCAAACAAGGCATTTTACTACCACTGTTTTGCAGGGGGTTACATAGGAGGAAAGTTATGAAAAAGAGTGACAGGTTATAGGGGGTGTCAGGAAGTGGGTATGAGAAGGATGAGAATACGGATGAGAGTGGAGTGGACAGAGAAAGGAGCATGAGAGAGAGGATGCAGGTTAGTGAGATAGGAGATGACTATTGACTAAACATTTAAATTCTTGGAGATTATAGCTGTCGGGAAAGCAAGTAAATGGAAAGGTATTCCACAGAGAGGAAGTGCGAGAAAAGAAGCTGCTAGAGTAGAATTTGTGTTTATAATTTATAGGTTTCACAGTAAAAGTTTGCTAAAATAAAAGTGTATTCTCACCAGATTTAACCTTTACCGTGAGGAAATCTTGAGATCTAAAAGTTTTACAAAATTTATTATGGATTGGCACAATCTTAACAACATAAGATATGCAAATGGTAGGAACTCTTGGACAAGGTAGGAGAAAAAAAGTAAGAAGAAAAAACTTATGAACACTTGTAAGAAGATAGAATGTATGGTTATTAGCAAAAGGGATAACACATTATGCAAGATACAAATAGGAGATGTCGGAATCTAAAATGTACAAAAATTTAACAATCTGGTAAATATAATAAAAGACGAAAATATAACACAGAAATCTGAAAGCAAGTTGGAATAGCAAAATGTGCATTCCAAAGGCTAAATAAAGGTTGAGAATCTTTGATCTGAAATTCTTGGGACTGCAAGCAGTTATTATAAGGTTATTACAGTTTAGTATGTATACTGATTCTTTCAACTTCTTCATCTTCTAATATTGTTCTTTATCTACTATTCTGACTTTATTCTATAGTACATTGTTTTTCAATCTTTTCACTTCAAGGTGCACTTGTAAAATAACTCTGGAGTGCACTTTAAATTTCCATGAGGAAAAATGAAATGCTGTTAGAACGATACAAAATTTTGAATTAAAATTCTATTATATATATATATATATATATATATATATATATATATATATAAGAAAAATTAAGGCAGACATGTTATTTCATGGTAAATCGGAAGTATGGCCTATTTCAGGCAAACCATCACCAGCTTCCGTCTTTATTTTACAAAGGATTTTATACAAATCTTTTAAGCGATTCGTGTAAAATCCTTTGTAAAATAATGATGGAAGCTGATGATGGTTTGCCTGAAATAGGCCTATACCTCCGATTTACCATGAAATAATGTGTCTGCATAATTTTTCTTATATTTGTTCTATATGTATTTATATACATATATATTTAGAGCTCTCTTAAAGAGTTATCCTACCACTGTATGTACAGGATACTCCTTTGGATTCTCCTATACCCACACTGCATGCTTATATACATATATATATATATATATATATATATATTTCTAAAGAAGTAATGGATTTTTTATTTATTAATCAGATGGATTTTATCACTTTGTTAATTTTGGTGAATACACATATTTGAGTAGATGCTTTCTTTACTTACACTTTATTTATTTACTTATTTTCATCAACCAGCCTGAATATTTGAGAAAAATATGTGCTCTTCTGCAAAGTGGGACACAGGTCTGAGTTCTGCTGGAAAGTGGATATTTTTCTTTAATAATAGTTCTTGAATATTGAGGCATGTAATAAAAAAAATAAATATACTGTTTAATAAATAAACGCAGTGTCAACTCAAATATGTGCATCTACTAAAAATAATGTTTAAGTAATAAAATCTGTCAGATTAATAAAAAATCCATTACTTTTTAGAAATTATTTTGTTTACATATGGATATGAAACAGCAGATATAAATGTGTCATAAGTCTGAAAAAGATTTGTGTTTATAATGGCTAATTATATGGCTGAGTTGGCCTAGAGCATGTCAGATCTAATGGCAGTTTCATGTTAAAGTCCTTCTGGAGAGTATGTTTTTCTTTAATAAGATTTCTTAAATATTCAAGCTGGTAAACAAAAATAAATATATTGTTTTAAAAACATACGTAGTGTCTATTCAAATGTGGGTATCTACTAAAAATAACATTTAAGTGATGTTATATATATATATATATATATATATAATATATATATTTTCTAAACATATGCTGTTAAATATAAGAGGCAATGAATGTCTATTATGTTTAATCATGAACCGTTCTAAATGTTGTATTTTGGCTTTAATTTCAATTGAAAATAAAGACAAAAATTATTTAGACCGATGATGATGATGGATGTTATTGCATTACAGTCTAAATAACCTCTCTGAAGATGGCTCATGTGAGCCAAAAGCTTAGAAGCAAATCAATAAAAAATTATCCAAATGTTGGAGAATTTTTGTCTTTATTTTCAACTGAAATTAAAACCAAAATATGTTTAGAACGGCTCATGATTAAACATAATAGACATTCATTGTCTCTTATATTTAACAGCATATGTTTAGAAAATTATTTACTGCCTCGATACACTAAATATATATATATAAATTAAAACAAAAATTTCGAAATTTAATTCAGTTTGATAGCCATTTCAGCAAGGAAATTCTTGCTTCACCAGCAATGGTGAAAAACAAAACCTTTATTAATTCAAATGTGTTACAAGATTTCTATACCAGAAGAATTCCCAAAAACATATCCATACACAGGAAGTTAAAATGGGGGTGGGATTAACAATTTTTGAATGAAAGTGGGAAAGCAGAAAGAGATTTCTGGCTCAATATTAGAAGACTTTACACCTTGTCTGTAAGAGTCAAGAGTTCAACAGTTAAAATTTGGCTGTGTCACACACACACACACACACACACACACACACACACACATATATATATATATATATATATATAATGTGAAGTTTTTGAATACATGGTTTTCATTGGTTAGAAAATAATTTCACACTAGTATGTCAAAATTTTTTCCTCAAATTTGCAGTAGTTGTAAAGGGCATTATTGTTGTTATCTTCTAAATGGTCCACAAATAACACATGGTATATCTACAATTACATCCACAAGTATTTTGGTGGTATTTGCCTTAGTAATAATTGTTTATCCAACAAACCTTCTGAGTGGATCTGTACTGGTTGAATATATATATATATATATATATATATATATATACAAAGACAGAAAATCTAAGTAAGAGTCAACAACTGACCACGGTTTTGCCTAATGGGGCCAATTTCCCTGATGAGCAGTTAGGCAAAACCATGGTCGGTTATTGGGTCTTGCTTAGATTTTCTGTCTTTGTTTGCTCTACTTTTGTATTGAGTGCTTTAGTGTTAGCGTTTTCATCTTGGTTTTGTTTTCTTTCTTACGAGTGCTTGACTTTTTGTTCATGTACTTCGTTTGTTTCTTTTTTTGCTTCCCCTTATTTTCCCCTCTGAGTTTGTTCTCGGTGGGTTATACAAGACAATTTAAATTATAGCTTGATTAATACTAGTTTTACTATTGGTATTGTTGTTGCTATATTTAATATTATTATTAATATATATATATATATATATATATATATGATTTAATTCCTATAAAACATTAACAAAGAACATTTGTGTTAGGTTTTGTTAAGCATTAAAATAAATTGTAAATACATGATAAACATGGAAAATTTAGACATTATACAAGGCAAGTAATTGTAAATTAAAATTTTCTCATAGAAACATTAAAACATTTTCATTGTGAATAGTTGGAACACATTAATATTCTTTCTAGAGAAAATGAATGTATAGAGTATAATTCTTAAAGTTTGATAAAATTACTTTGAGCATGAAAATTAAAGTGAAGCTTAAATAAAAAAAAATACAATTTTTAATAAAAAAGTGACAGGGAAATTTAACTAATATGTTTTTGTATTTATTCCTTTTTAAAACTTCAATATTTTAGTATTTTTGTTGTTGTTCTGCTCAGAACTATAAATGATAAAGTTTAATAAAAACAAACATCTTGATTTGGGACAGTTTCAGAAAAAAATCTGGAGCATTCATTCAGTGTCATTTATTCATACAAGGCAAGGATTATAGCAGCATTCACCAACTTAAACAAAGAGACTGTCCAGAAGAGTTACAGAAAATGCCAAAGTTGTCTGGAGGCTGTGGTTGATGCCAATGATGATTTTATT
>JBBBDQ010030666.1:172500-231370 GCA_037127315.1 Ascarosepion bandense
CACAAATCTCAGTACCCTTATTAATGGAAAAACAACTGTCCTAATATAAATAATAACACTGCATTACCTATTTATGGTTATCTTTTTTTTATCATTTCACCACAAGCAAGGTAATAAATTCACTAAGACCCAAGGGGTTATTGAGTGTGAACAAATATGAGAAAAAGAACCTTATTAAAGAAATAAAGAACAGAAATTAGGAAAACAAAAAATAATGATTTTATTTAAACTTTTGAAGATCAAAATTTACTGGGAAGCAAGAGGCTGGAAAAGAGATCCATTATAAGCAAGAATTGTGAGAGAAGAAACTTTTAGCATAGAACTTATGATTACATTTAACCATTTCAACTGTAAAATTATGAAACCTTGCTGCTAATCTAGTACTGCACTTAAATTCATAAATTCTAGGCACTATAAAGGAAAATTCTCAGAACAATTATCATAAAAGTATTTATAGAAAAGGATCAATCATCTAGCCAATTTAAATGTAAAATAATGAGATCTTGTTGTCAATATAGTACTGCTCTTGAATTCATAAAGTCTAGGTACCATAGAGGAAAGTTCATCAGAACAATTATCATGAAAGTATTTATAGAAAAGGATCAATCATCTAGCCAATTTAACTGTAAAATGATGAGTCCTTGTTGCCAATCTAGTACTGCTCTTGAATTCATAAAGTCTAGGTACCATAGAGGAAAGTTCATCAGAACAATTATCATGAAAGTATTTATAGAAAAGGATCAATCATCTAGCCAATTTAACTGTAAAATGATGAGACCTTGTTGCCGATCTAATACTGCAATTGAATTCATAAAGGCTAGGTACCATAGAGGAAAGTTCATCAGAACAATTATCATGAAAGTATTTATAGAAAAGGATCAATCATCTAGCCAATTTAACTGTAAAATGATGAGTCCTTGTTGCCAATCTAGTACTGCTCTTGAATTCATAAAGTCTAGGTACCATAGAGGAAAGTTCATCAGAACAATTATCATGAAAGTATTTATAGAAAAGGATCAATCATCTAGCCAATTTAACTGTAAAATGATGAGACCTTGTTGCCAATCTAGTACTGCTCTTGAATTCATAAAGTCTAGGTACCATAGAGGTAAGCTTATTGGAACAATTACCATGAAAATATTATTATAAATGACAAATCCATATCCAAATTCAGTTCCTTTACTCCTGTTGCCAGAACCTCTCCTGACTGGCCATGTCTTCAGGGGTGAAGTTATGCTCACCATACTTGACTAATTTCAGGTTGTTGAGTTAAATAATATATAGTTGAAGGATTTGAATTCAGAATTATTGTTCTCCAAGACTGGCTGTCACCCAAGGCTATAAGGTCAAGATTGTTCTGCTACTTACTCATAGCTGGGGGGAAAGATTGATTCATATCTTTCCTAAGCATGTAATGAACTTTAATGAAATTCAAACATGGCTGTTTGATTCTTTAATTCCAGCTGCAATCCATTGTTCCACCATGCCTCCATGTTATCGACAATAACTATACATTTTGATCACTATATTTCTTGTAATTACTAATAGTACATTTAAGAATAATGTTGGATAATTGTTAAATAACAGTTGTGTCTAAAGCCCAGTACACATTTTATAGGATTAAAACCAAGGAATAACTATTTTCTTATTATTGATTATATTCATGCATTATTTATAATATAAATAGATTTTTAATAGTAAATCTTTAAATAATATTTTTATTCTTTCGATCGATAATATAAAATTATATAATATAAAATAAAATTATTATTACTGATGTACTCTTGTTTATATATTTATGAAATAAAATTCATGAGAGGTTGTTCTTTACTTACTGTAATATCTGAAATTGAATAAGCTTCCTTTGTTATCTTTCAAATTACAATTATTTATCTGGTAAAGAGTCTGATCATAAGTTGTTATACAACACTACCATATGTATTTTTTTTTAAACATATTTTCTCCTGATACATAGTTTATCCCCTGTTACTGTTAAATACCAAACATTTGGTAATTTTAATAGTCTGTAAGATATATTTTTTAATATATTTTTAATATATTTTTAATATATTTTTTTTAAACATATTTTCTCCTGATACATAGTTTATCCCCTGTTACTGTTAAATACCAAACATTTGGTAATTTTAATAGTCTGTAAGATATATTTTTTTAATATATTTTTAATATATTTTTTTTAAACATATTTTCTCCTGATACATAGTTTATCCCCTGTTACTGTTAAATACCAAACATTTGGTAATTTTAATAGTCTGTAAGATATATTTTTTAATATATTTTTAATATATTTTTAATATATTTTTTTTAAACATATTTTCTCCTGATACATAGTTTATCCCCTGTTACTGTTAAATGCCAAACATTTGGTAATTTTAATAGTCTGTAAGATATATTTTTTAATATATTTTTTTTAAACATATTTTCTCCTGATAGATAGTTTATCCCCTGTTACTGTTAAATACCAAACATTTGGTAATTTTAATAGTCTGTAAGATATATTTTTTAATATATTTTTAATATATTTTTTTTAAACATATTTTCTCCTGATACATAGTTTATCCCCTGTTACTGTTAAATGCCAAACATTTGGTAATTTTAATAGTCTGTAAGATATATTTTTTAATATATTTTTTTTAAACATATTTTCTCCTGATAGATAGTTTATCCCCTGTTACTGTTAAATACCAAACATTTGGTAATTTTAATAGTCTGTAAGATATATTTTTTAATATATTTTTAATATATTTTTAATATATTTTTTTTAAACATATTTTCTCCTGATACATAGTTTATCCCCTGTTACTGTTAAATACCAAACATTTGGTAATTTTAATAGTCTGTAAGATATAAGTATGGAATATTGATTTGTTATTCTTTTTTTATGACTTTGTAACACTTTGTGAGTTATTTAAAACAGAATCCTACTTTGGATTGTAGGAAGTTGATTACAATACCAAATGTTCCCAAAAGGTCCTCCATTTAAGTACTTACTAGCCTCTACACTGCTTAATCAGCGTTTTTAGTGGGATTTGGCCATAAACTACTGACTATTAAAGGACTGGATGGTTTTTGATACTAACATTTACCCTTAAAAAGCATTCAGAATAAATTAAATGCCCTAAAAAAATTATAATGCACACAAATAAAATTCATTATAATACACACAAGAAACCCATTGCTCACAGTGGGGCATAGGCCATCAATGCAGGGGGTCATCGATGCTTCTGTAACTTGTCTTTTTTTTTACAGGTAAGAATGTTGAACTAGCTCAAAACCCTTTATCTTCCGAGTGAGGTAGCCAACCAAGGCTATAAAACCCAATCTGTCCTGCTATTTAACTCATAGCTGGAGAGAGAAGAAATGGATTAATACCTTTCCCAAGGACTTTTGAACATAAGTGAATGCAACAAATCCAACTGAAATTTGAACTTGGCTCTCTGATTTCTCATTCCGAACTGATATCTACTCCACACCAATATACATCCTTCATTTGTATTATTTTAAGTAGTTGCAAAATAATAAGTAAATAGTAAAGTCCTTATGAATAGTAACAAACATAATTGGTAAAAAGGCAATTTCTTTGTATTTTTACTTCTTAGTGGATAGTTCACCATAACTTCTAGAAACAAATTTAGATTAAATTTATAGCTCTATTTTAAATTTGTTTATATACCAGAAGCAAAAGAGATCATTAACCTTTTTTTTAAAAGCCAAGTCCCTTCAGAACATCAGCAATCTCTCTAGATTTATTTTGGCAAATAAGACAGTGTCAAAAGTACAGTTTTTTTGTTGATACCATGATTATTTTAATTACCTTCACTCTTTGGGAATGTTTATTGTCTAAAAAGTGATGATTAGAATTTTCTTAAAACTTAAGCATATGATGAAAGTGAACTGATACATTTTTTTTCTGCATATCATTAATTTGCATAATTAAATATGTCTTTCCTAAAGAGATTTAATACTTATGTTCCACTTAAAATTTGAATCGTGTCTAACTTTAATTCTTTATTGGATTGATTTAATTGATCTTCCAAGATTTGTCCTATGAAGTTACAAAATAAAAATATTCTGAACTTTGAAACAATTTACCTTTGTCTTTTATAACTTCAAGATTAGGTGCTAGGGAAAAATGTACAAAGTCTGGTGCATAGCCCATGTTCTGTAAAAAATGAAAATTAAAAAATAGAATAACACATATTCTATAAAAAATAAGAATGAAGAGGAGCAATGAAAACATTTTAAAAGGTAATTGCATATTTTCACAAATGTTCATTGTAATAATTAAAAATTAATACCAATGTAATTATTTATAACGAGTGTCACTCTCACACTCTGATTGAGCACTCTGGAAGAATGGTTGACTTTGTAAAACAGTAGCTACTCTGGCGTGTACGCATAGCTCATTCAGTAAAATGAATTAGAGCACTCTAGCCATTGGGCGCGTATAATGATAATATATGCGCTAAAAGGTCTGCCTTCTTCCATCGAACGTTAATAGCCCAGAGGTAGAATCGCCGACTGACGCCAATTCGGTTGGGTTTCAATCCTGGGTTAAAAAGCAATCAGAGTCTAACCGTACTGATGAGCTGTGATACAGCAAAACAGATCTATCTGAAAATGACAATATATATATATATATATATATATATATATATATATATATTAGCTGTACCTTGCCATGCATTGCTGTGACTCAGTTTGGTTGAATTGAAAAATTTATTTACTAAATCAACGAAATAAATGGGATATCAATAATAATTCATTGAAAAAATGAATAGAAAACTTTCTTTTTAAAGGGAAGGGATTTCTATTGTTTACCCTGCCAAAATAGAAATAATAATAAAAAAAGGGCTTAGGTTTAAAAAAAAAAATAATAAAACAAGAAATTTATTTACTAAAACAATGAAATGGGAATTGTGCTCTAAATTTGAGAATCGTGTATAATTATTTATATAGGTCGTATGTATATGAATTTCGTATTTGCTCAGAGAAATTCTAGAATATATAATTTCATTTACCTTAAATGTAGAGTTTTCCTATGTTTTCTATGAAATAACAAAGTTGTCTGTAAAGGCATCCATATTGAAATGAAAGTTTTTTGCTTCGGCTTTCATTGGCTCTAATCGAATTTGCAAAATATTTTTTTTAATATTTTTTAATATTAGTTATATAAAAACATGCTCGTATTAGATTAAAATGCTATAGTAAAATTTCAAAACTATTGGTGCAGCCGTTTTCTAGATTAGTGGATAGTAACAAACGGACAAGTACATTTATATATATATATATATATATATATATATAAAGCAATGTTGAATGATTAGAGTTTGAATAGGATATAATAATGGGTGCCAGACAGATGGAAAATTCTATTTCTGAAATCATGGGAACATTTCATATGAATAATGTAATTCATTAGTATTACTTCTCCTTCCACTATATATGGTGGCTCCTCAAAGGCAAACTGCAAAAGTTTTGCTCTCAATTTAAGTCAAGGTTGTTTGTTGCTGTTGCTATAGCAGGATGTGACAACACAACTGTGTAATTTATGTTCTGTTATTTGGTGAGTGTAGTTAACTGCAATGACAGACAAATACTTTCCTTGGTGAATGAAGTTGCCTAAAGAATATTTCAAGTTAATATCCCTTGACCTTAGGTTTCATTAGTATACTAATGAATATATAATAGAAGACATTACCACATTACTACATTACTAAAACAATGTAGTAACTTATACAATGTAGTCTCTTAATCCCTTCCCTGCCAAGTATTTTGGGAAAATGTTTCATTTTCAGACAATTTTAAAAAAATTTGTTTTTAATATAGTAACTAAGAAACTGAGACACATTGCGGTACCCAAGAGGTAGCTAACACCTCTACCAGATGTATGAGACTTTTTTTTTTATCATTTTATCCCCAAGCTGGCAAGATCGCCACTAGTGAGCAAGTGGTTACAGTGAGAGAAAAGACTGGGTTTAGTGGGTATTGAGGAAAGGATAAAAGATGAATGAAATTTAAGAAGATAGAAGATAGCAATTATCATTGCATTTAAATTTTTGAAGATTGTAGCTATCACGAAAGTAAGTAAACAGAAGGGAGTTCCACAGATGGGGAGGACAAGAAATGAAACTGTTTGTGTAGAAGTGGCAGCGTACATTTAACTATTTCAATAGTATAAAAGTGGGACCTAGATGCCAATCTAGTAGCATGCTTAAATTCATGTAGTTGGGATGCCAGACAAAAAGCTCATCAGAGCAGTTGCCATGAAAATATTTGTAGAAAAGACAGAGGGAAGCCATGTTATGTCAATGAGAAAGTGAGTGAAGTTGCGATGCCAAGTCAGGACTGATTACATTAACAATTAGACTTGTTTCAAGCTCAGAAGATTGATGTATAAACACGTCTGTAGCTGAATGTTATGTTTTGGGCATATTTATTCGTCCATGTCTGAAAAAGAAATTTTTGGTAAGAATAGATATATATATACATATCTATGCTGAAGGAGGGGTTAAAGATGTAGATACCACAAATACCCTTGGAAAAGGTATTTGGAACTCAGATCTTCAATTTCCAGTTGGATTTTTTATATTCACTTACCACAAATTCCCTTGGAAAAGGTAAATGAATTAAGATCTGAGTTCTAAATACTTTTTCCAAGGGTATTTGTTGTAAGTGAATGTAACAAATCCAATTGGAATTAGAACTCAGATCTTCAATTTCCAGTTGGATTTGTTACATTCACTTACAACAAATACCCTTGGAAAAAGTATTTAGAACTCAGATCTTCAATTTCCAGTTGGATTTGTTACATTCACTTACAACAAATACCCTTGGAAAAAGTATTTAGAACTCAGATCTTCAATTTCCAGTTGGATTTGTTACATTCACTTACAACAAATACCCTTGGAAAAAGTATTTAGAACTCAGATCTTCAATTTCCAGTTGGATTTGTTACATTCACTTACAACAAATACCCTTGGAAAAAGTATTTAGAACTCAGATCTTCAATTTCCAGTTGGATTTGTTACATTCACTTACAACAAATACCCTTGGAAAAAGTATTTAGAACTCAGATCTTCAATTTCCAGTTGGATTTGTTACATTCACTTACAACAAATACCCTTGGAAAAAGTATTTAGAACTCAGATCTTCAATTTCCAGTTGGATTTGTTACATTCACTTACAACAAATACCCTTGGAAAAAGTATTTAGAACTCAGATCTTCAATTTCCAGTTGGATTTGTTACATTCACTTACAACAAATACCCTTGGAAAAAGTATTTAGAACTCAGATCTTCAATTTCCAGTTGGATTTGTTACATTCACTTACAACAAATACCCTTGGAAAAAGTATTTAGAACTCAGATCTTCAATTTCCAGTTGGATTTGTTACATTCACTTACAACAAATACCCTTGGAAAAAGTATTTAGAACTCAGATCTTCAATTTCCAGTTGGATTTGTTACATTCACTTACAACAAATACCCTTGGAAAAAGTATTTAGAACTCAGATCTTCAATTTCCAGTTGGATTTGTTACATTCACTTACAACAAATACCCTTGGAAAAAGTATTTAGAACTCAGATCTTCAATTTCCAGTTGGATTTGTTACATTCACTTACAACAAATACCCTTGGAAAAAGTATTTAGAACTCAGATCTTCAATTTCCAGTTGGATTTGTTACATTCACTTACAACAAATACCCTTGGAAAAAGTATTTAGAACTCAGATCTTCAATTTCCAGTTGGATTTGTTACATTCACTTACAACAAATACCCTTGGAAAAAGTATTTAGAACTCAGATCTTCAATTTCCAGTTGGATTTGTTACATTCACTTACAACAAATTCCCTTGGAAAAAGTATTTAGAACTCAGATCTTCAATTTCCAGTTGGATTTGTTACATTCACTTACAACAAATACCCTTGGAAAAAGTATTTAGAACTCAGATCTTCAATTTCCAGTTGGATTTGTTACATTCACTTACAACAAATACCCTTGGAAAAAGTATTTAGAACTCAGATCTTCAATTTCCAGTGGGATTTGTTACATTCACTTACAACAAATACCCTTGGGAAAGTTATTTGGAACTTGGATCTTCGATTTCAAGTTGCAAGATGTTATTCTATTTCACCACTTGCATATCTAAGCCTACAGCTCCTGGTATTCCCAAGCAGTTACCCATTTAGGTACTGACCAGGATCAACATTGCTTAACTTTATGATCAAAATAGAACTGATATGTCACTGTTTTATGGCTGTAAGCCAATTGACATATTTAAGATCAGATTTTCTTCTAATTAGTGACTAAGAGGTTTTACTAGTTCAGCACTCTACCATTGGTAAAGCAAAATTTATAACTATAAAGTAATTTTTAAAATAAATTCCTTTATAAATGTTCTTTTTTTTGTTTAATGGAAGCACACCCAAAATGATCTACACTGAAAAGAAACTTAATAGTTATATTAAAGAGCACTGAAGTAAAAACCAAAGTGACTAAAGTAATTAAAGTAAATGTCAACAGGAAACAATCAACAAATAAGATCTCTATATTACAAGTGATAACATTGTTGTATATACTGTATATATATATATATATATATATATATATATATATATATATATACACACACACACACAGATGAAATTGTACAATGATTATCATATAACCTAGAAAAAGAATGAAATAAAAAAAAATAATAATAGTTCCAAGTTTGTATTGATCAATAGATGCCATTATGAGCATAGTCCTAAGCAAAGACATAAATACTTATAAGAACATTATTAAAGAAAAGTTCTGGAACTATATATGAAAATCATGAAGACATTTTATATTCTTGAGTTCTTAATAGTTTAGTTATTAATAATTCCTCTCATTTATATATATATTGTAACAAAGTTGTGGAACTTGTAGGTTTTTTAACCTGCTGTTCATGCATTTACTTTTATAAAGAGTGCTCAATACAAACGTAGAGCGTTATATTGTAATAGTGTCACTACACAAAGATTTTTGCGTTTCGAAGCTACCTTTTTTAGATGCTTCTCATCGGGTGACAAAGTTGTAATGAAAATTATATATACGTGTGTGTGTGTTGGGGGTGTATGTATATATATATATATATATATATATATGTGTGTGTGTGTGTGTGTGTGTGTGTTTGTATATGTGTGTGTGCATATATATACATAGATGTGTGTTTATGTATATTACGGTCATATCACGTTGAATACACCGGTTCCTGCTCGATCACCAAAGTTAAGCAACATTGAGCCTGGTCAGTACTTAGATGGGTGACTGCTTGGGAATACCAGGTGCTGTAAGCATTTATTGACAGACGCATGTTGTGGTGGAGTGGATGTCGGCATGGAAGGGGAAATTGGTGAGCCAAGTTCCAGTCAAACACTCTGCATTCACTTATGCACTGGTACCCTTGGGAAAGGTATTAATCCGTCCCTTCCCTCTAGTTAGGGATTAAATAACTGAGGACTGCTGGTCATGCGATATGTGACAAACTTCTGCACCGATTATTTGTTATCAGCAGTTCCAAAAAGTGTGGATGGTGCTACACAAGCTTTCACCACTCTGAACAATTCTTTGTGTGGCAGTCTGAGTTAGATACTCATACGCTGAAATCGACAGGATAGTACATAATGTGTGTGTGTGTATATATATATATATATATATATAAGAATGGCTCATAAGTAAGAAATTTATTTAGCCTTTTTCTGAAATGAATCCAAGGCTGATCTTTATGCAATCCTTCAGAATATATTGAAGATTTGTTTGTGAACTATCCATGGGCTTAAAATAGGATGTAAAAATCCTGACAAAGTTTCAAGCTTGATAAGTGAAAATGTTTCATCAAGAGAAATTTGATAGAAAATAGATAATGCATTTAGCCATTCAAAGATTCATTAGATCTAAAAACAAAAGCATGAAATGTATTTATGTGTATTTGTGTCTATGTTTAAATAAATAATGGATCTTAGTGCTTCTTTTTCTAAGCTGGCATTTCTCATCAAAAAAGAATAAAGACAAAGAAACAATATTTTTACAAATCACTCCTTTTTCTTTCTTCTTTATTAATGTAGAAATATAAATATGGAAATTCAAACTTTGTAATTTATGAGAATGACATTATTTTGTGATTAAATTACTTAGCTGTATATTTTACCAAATAATCTTACAAAATCAAACAAGGAGTAAAAACTTGTTTCTTCTTATAAAAAATGAGAATAATCATAGCAAATTTTTATTTTGATAATGTATGCTATATCTTTAATTTTACTATAAAAAAACTTTCCCTGTGACAGTCAGTTAAGTGCCACACACTTTGGGCAATCATGTCTCGAAAGAGACATGGTTGACTGGGCAGAAGATTATCTCACAATAAATTGCCATTGCTTTCTGCGGTAGACTGATTGACATTAGAACCCAATCTGTCCTGTTATTTGACTCATAGCTAGAGGGAGAAGACATATTATTATGTAGTAATTAGTGAGGGATCAGTTTATTACTTCATAACAATATAAAACAGACCCCCCACTTTATTACCACTAGAAGCCTTAATCATGTTTCCAACTATTATATTCAGTCAGTCAGTTAAGTGTTATACATGATACACTGGGCAGATTATCCCACAATAAGTTGCCATTGCTTTCTGCAGTAGACCGGTTGCCAGCCAAGGATATAGAACCCAATCTGTCCTGTTATTTAACCCATAACTGGAGGGTTTTGATGGATTAATACCTTTCCCAAGGGTATTTGTGCATAAGTGAATGCAACAAATTCAACTAAAATTCGAACTTGGCTTCCACAATTTGTCATTCCGAGTTGATAACCACTGCACCACAATGCACATCCTGCATAAACAGCATGAATGTTTGTTGGGGCTTGCTATTATTTGTCTCTAGCATTTTTTTTTTTTGTTTTGTTTTATATATATATTCTTTTCCTTTTTTTTTTCTTCACCATACTTTGTTATTTTAATCTAAGTTAGAATCTCCTGCAGAGGCCTGAAGAGCGGAAATGAAACTGGTTGCTTCATTTTCAAAAATGTTGTGTAATATTAAGCTACACACTTTCATTTTATTAATTAGATTTTGTACCTTTAAAAATATCTTTAAATGTATTTTTATACTTTCCTAGTGTATTGTTTTTTGTTTGAAGGTTCACTATTTACCCATAGCTGTGTCACTAACAGGTGCTACTACAATGGGTCAGGGTAGACCTGGGAACAACAACAAAACCTACAATCCCCTGATCAGAGGCCTTGCTGCCTGATGTAGTTTATCGTCATTCCCAGGACTAAAGTATATCTAGCTATATGGCAGTAGTGAATTCTATAAAAGAATAAAACAGACAACATCTCTAGAAAAAATTAACTGATATGAAAATATTCTCTTGTGTCTACAGTGAAATGTGAACAATTTGTTCTCATGGATTGAATAAAGTGTTAATTTTGAAATTCTCAGAACATTTTGACAGAAGATCAAATTGGTTAACAAATAAAGTATTAAGATTATAACAAGCAAGATGGGGACATGTTATGGTGAAACACACCTATTCCTCAGATAATGGACTCTTCCTCCTATATTAATAAGAGTTAACAGGAAGTTAATGGGAGAAGTTCTTAGAAGTTCTAGAGGGTTTTTTTTTTTTTAGAGTTCTATTGGAGTTCAGTAGAATTACTAGTTAGTTCCAGTTTGGACATAGTTGGACTAAGGCAGTTGATATTAATCAGCAGTTAGCCAAATACTAAGGAGTTAGCTTTCAGTGACAGATTACCAAGTTCCTAACATTTTGGGTATGTTAAGTTGATTAGCAACCAACATAGCAAGATTATAACCTTCAGTATGAAAACTACTCCATAACAGGACATTAGTGGATAATAAAATTATTGAATATATAATTTTATAAGAATTGTGACAATACTTGGTTCAAGCTCTGCAATTTTTTTAAGTGAAAAGGTTTTACTTCTTTATAAATAGAATAAAAACAAAACATACATGTACAATCCTATACACTTCAAATGAATTTGTAAAGAATAGTAGTAATGTATTAGTATAAGTACCAACTATGTAGGCTGGACTGCTGATATCATATTCCTAAAGAATGGTGATAAACTAGTTTAAGGCCAAGAAAGAAATTCATACCTTAAAAGCTTAAAAAATAGACTACATTCATCTGTTATTTGATAGGTATCTAAAAAAGTTTATTGTTTATATTCTGAATGCAAAAATGAATTTTCTCAAAGAAAAGTTAAAAATATTTTAATTAGCTGTAATTTAGCTTACTTATAATTATATATGATCAATTTTCATTATTAAGAAATATTGATAAAAATTTATCGATATGTTTAACTGCTTATATTCAACTTTAAAACTAAAAAGGTAGGTCAGATAACAATATCCATTGCAGGGTAATTAGATAAACAGATTTAAAATCAAACTGAGTATCTAAACGTTTATGAAAAGTAAATTTCAACTTATTTTTAATACACAAAATACTTTTTTGCACTATAGTTATATAGTCATATAGTATGAAGTTTGATTTTCTTTATCAAAGCTTTTTTTTTGTTTGAAGATACAAAACACATGGTCTAGGAATGGTAAAATGTAAAACCTTGTCTGGGAAGCAGTTACACTTAAAAAGTGTTAAATTCAAAAAATTAAAATTGTAGACCTAATTAAGATATATATATATATATATATAAAATGGTAATAACTTATTTTGGAGCTCTTACAGACCGCTATAGTTATATAGTCATATAGTATGAAGTTTAATTTTCTTTATCAAAGCTTTTTTTTTGTTTGAAGATACAAAACACATGGTCTAGGAATGGTAAAATGTAAAACCTTGTCTGGGAAGCAGTTACACTTAAAAAGTGTTAAATTCAAAAAATTAAAATTGTAGACCTAATTAAGATATATATATATATATATATATATATATATATATATATATAAAATGGTAATAACTTATTTCGGAGCTCTTACAGACCGCTCTTCAGACCAAATTCCTACAACAATGAATGGGCTAGATTTATCCAGACAAAAAGAATCATGGAAGGACAGGAAAAAAAAGTGGGGTCTGGTTTACAGTGTTAGTTATAGGAAGGCTGTATTTCTGTCCCAAGCGATAAGATAACCATAGCCTGAACTTTTAGTTGGCCATTCTCAAATACACAACAGTAAATTTAGGGACTGTATTTTCACTAGAAGAATTGAAGTGTCAGCTTTTTATATTAATTTTAATGGTAATAATATCATCTTCATTTTGTACATGCTAATCTTCTATTGTTTTGGTTTTATGACAATAATATTTTTATCGTGCATGATAAGAATATATATATATAAATCCAGGTAAAGAGGACCCAAGTTTTACAATTTTGAGTTCCCTGGCATTTATTTTTTTTTAAACAGTACCCAGTGCAATGAATATTGTAGAGCTTAATATAATTATGAACTAAAAATACATTGTGAAATAGAAATTTCTGTTTCAAGATAAAATCTCATCATCAGGCAATGTTGGATGTTGGTTGTGAAAATGGTTTACATTTAAATACAAAAAAAAAAACATTGGTTTGCTATTTATGGATGTGGGAGATATAAAATTTCTGTGTCACAATCTATTTTTAATTCATATATATATCTCACTTAATATTATTTTTAGTGAATACCCATATTTGAATAGACACTCCGTTCATTTATCAAACAGTATATTTATTTTTGTTTACTGGCCTGATTATATTAACAAAAAATATGTGCTCTCCAGTAGAAGTCAAACTTACATACCCTTTTACAGGAGAAACCATCATTAGAGCTGACATACTACAGACCAACTCAGCCATAACATGCATTGTCAAAGTCAAATAGTGCCTTATAAACAAACTTTTCTCAGACTCTTAAACATTCATATCTGCTCAGTTTTGTATCTAAATTTAAACAAAGTAATTTCTAAAGAAGTAATGGATTTTTTATTTATTGATTGGTCAGATTTTATGAATTAAATGCTATTTTTAGTGGATACCTGTATTTGAGTAGATGCGACATTTATTTATTAAACAATATATTTATTTTCATTACCATTTGAGAACTATTATTAATGAAAAATATGCACTCTCCAATAAGACTTGGACATAAGTCTCCCATTGCAGCAGAAACCATATTTTTGTTTAATAAGATTTCTCAAATATTCAAGCCAGTAGATGAAAATGAAACAAATAAACTGTTTTGTAAATAAACAAAGTTTGTGGTACAGTGGATATCGGCTCGGAACGAGAATCCGGGGAGCCAAGTTCGAATTCCAGTTGAATCCATTGTATTCACTTACGCGCAAATACCCTTGGGAAAGGTATTAATCCGTCTCTTCCTTCCAGTTATGGGTTAAATAGCAGGACAGATTGGGTTCTATAGCCCTGGTCGGCAACCAGTCTACTGCAGAAAGCAATGGCAACCTACTGCAGGATAATCTTCTGCCCAGTCAGTCAGGTCTCTTTCGAGACATGATCGCCCAAGCATGTATCACGTGTGGCACTTTAACTGACTGTCTACTTAAATATGGGTATCCACTAAAAATAACACTTATGTTATATTTATATATATATATATATATATATATATATATATTCCATCTTTTGTTAACATCTACACATGTCCTGTAAGTATGAAGTTTACTTTATTAATTTCAATTGTAAAATTTTGCACCAGTAATAATTTGTTTATGCTCTCACACCCTGATTGAGCACTCTGGAAGAATGGTAGACTTTGAAAACAGTAGCTACTCTAGCATCTACGCATCATTCATTCAGCAATGAATTAAAACACTCTCAGCTATTGGGAGTGTGTATAATGATAATGTCCATGCTGCCTCCTTCTACCAAGCGCCCATAGCTCATAGGTAGAATTGCCGACTGAGACCAATTCGGTTGGGTTTCAATCCTGGGTAAAAAGCAATCGACTGTCTAACCATACTGATGAGCTGTGATACAGCGAAACAGATCTGTCTGCAGATGAATATATATATATATATATATATATATATATATATATATATAAACTTATTTATAAATGGAACTTTGTGTGTGTGTGTGTGTGTGTGTCTGTTACCTATAGACTCAGAAATGGCTGAACTGATTTTCTTGAAAATTTACACAGTTGTACAATAAGTGTCTGCGAGTGTTCTTAGCTAGGTTTTGTGATGAGGTACCCCCAATAAATACCAAAAACCGTAATCGAAAAAATTGGGTTATAGAAGGCGTGATCCGATTTTAATCAAATTTGATACACTCATAGACAAAGACATAAGAAACGATATTCAAAAGTTTCAAGGTTGCAGTTCTTACAATAGCATAGAAAATTGATTATATATATATATATATATATATATATATATATATATATATATATAAAAGGCAAGATGTTTATGTGTGTTTCTGTTTATTGCCTGTATGTCTGTATTTTTTCGCTTCGGGTTTGGCTCTAAGTAGATATAATTGTAGTTCTCAGTCTCAGCCATGATACCATTTACCCAGAGGACTTATTTAGCCTTCAAATTTCAGTTGACGAAGAAAAAACTTATTTGATATTGATACCAGGAAATCAAAATTTGACTTACAACCATTCATTTTTCTTTCAGTCTATGGTTTCGCTTTAACTGGAAACAACTATTGCTTTTTAGTCTTTTGTGCCAACGTCCAAAGAGTCTGAGCTCCAGGACCATGGATTAGTTTTAAAGCTTTCATTACACCTGAGCAATGCCGGGCTATACTGCTAGTATATATATATATATATTAGATGAAGGGTTAATAACTTCTTAAAGGGTATTTGAATGTAAGTGAATGCAATGTATTCAACTGGAATTTGAACTTGGTTCTCTGATTTCTCATTCCAAGCTGATGTCCACTGCACCATGATACACATCTGTTAGGCCATAGAAGTACATGAAAACTGATTTCTCAACAGTAAGTTTTAGTCATAGATGGAGATCTACATTAGATGGACATGATAGTTGGGTCATAGTTTGTTTTTTATAGAAATAGTAAAAAAAAAATGGATGTGTGTTATGGTGTAGTGGATATCGGCTCGGAATAAGGAGCTGAGTTCAAATTCCAGTTGAATTCATTGTATACCATCTCTTCCCTCCAGTTATGGGTTAAATATCAGGACAGATTGCGTTTTATAGCCTTGGCTGGCAACCAGTCTACCACAGAAAGTAATGGCAACCTACTGCGGGATAATCTTCTGCCCTGTCAGTCATGTCTCTTTCATGACATGATTGCCCAAGCAATGTATCATGTATGGCCCTTAACTGACTGAGTCAAAAAATACAAGAGGAAGGAGTTAAAGCAATGTCTCGAGCTAGTATTGTAGGTAGTTAAATTATAGGGCTATTCAAAGTTAATGAATTTTGTTATGATAAAGGTAAAGAATTACTTTCCTAACTTCCATCTGTATCATCATCAACATCGCTTAACATCCATTTCCATGTTAGCATGGGATGGATGGGGCTTTCTTGATGGCTCTTTTCCAGGACACCAAATTTTGTGTAAGGCTTGATTGTTATCTCAAATTCCTTAAATCGTCTTTCATAAGCTGGGTTCATGTTATACATGGTCTACCTATCATATGTAATGGAATTATCATGAAATATTGGAGTGATTTTTACAGCTGTATGCTCTTACTAACCCCAACCAGTTTAGGAGACAGAAACTCAGTACTTTTATGGAATCATAATCTCTAGAAAGATTACCTCTCAACATTAGAGAGTTCAGCCTACCTTTTTCTACAGAGAGTAGGTGTAGAGGTTTTTATTTCAGAGATTTCTTTCTCTTAGACAGTATAGATTACACTAGTCTCCTAGAAAGCAACCCACACTGTGCTTCCTTGGCCTCTCCCAACCAACTTCAACTAGAATGACTACATAGAATTAATAACTAAATCTACTGATAAGAAGATTGGGTTATTGTGTCAGGCCAGGAAGTTTTTCTCATCAGAATCCATTTTGCACATTTATAAATCTACCATTCTTTCATGTACTGAATACTGTTGCCTTATCTGGTCAGATGCTCCTGCTAGTCATCTCAATGGTTCTTGATAAAATCCAAAGGAATATCTGCAACATAATATATCCTGATTTAGGAGTTCAACTTCAGTCACTTTCTCACCGAGAGAAGGTATCTTTCCTCTGTCTTTTTTGTAAATATTTTCTACTCTGATCAGCTTCTTTCCATAGTGTCCTGACAACATGAATTTAAGCATCTGTCAATAGACCCAGATATGGACTAGTATCAATGGGTTCAGATGTGAGCTTGCATCAATAAACCCAGATATGGACTAGTATCAATTGATTCAGATGTGAGCTTGTATCAATAAGCCCAGATATGGACTAGTATCAATGGGTTCAGATGTGAGCTTGTATCAATAAGCCCAGATATGGACTAGTATCAATGGGTTTGTATATTGGCTAGTAACAACAATTCTTTGGTAAGAAAAATAAAATAAAAGGAAACCTGTAAGGAGAGCTGATAGAGTAGAATCAAGTTCTATAATGTACATTTTATCAGACTGTTACTATTTTGGTTTTTTCAACAGTGTAGCTTACAATTCAAAATAATGTACCACCAAAAACAATTACAAGTTATTTTGACACTTTATAAAAAATGGTAGATCTGCTAAAAGTAAGGTTGATACTAAAATTCATCAGATGAAATGTCAATTGGTTTATTGTAGAATAGCTAGAAAAGGTTGAGTGGCTTAATTTCAAATATCAGGTAGAATATTTGCTGTTTATTATCAAGAAGAAAAAGAAAATGTTGATTGTATAAGGAATGCTCTGTACCCAGCATTTGTGACCAATTCATGGCATACAAACAATCTGATGCAAAAACATTGCATTTGGGCAAATTATTAGACTATTTTAAGCAGTGTTGTATAAGATGGCTGTCTTATTTAGCATACGCATTTATAATATAATATACACATTTATATATAACATTTATATGGATTAGCATACACATTTATAACCAGACTGCATCAAGCAGCTTCATTAGACATCTTTTATGGATGCTATGATTGTTAATCAGTTTTTGACCCAAGCTACGGTGTATTACCCTAGTCTGGGACAAAAATTAGTCAACAATCATAATATATTAAAAAAAAGACATGGGAGAAATGGAACAAGATGTGGCAGCTGCATGATCATTACAAAATATGAGATAGATATTACAGTGATTTAAGAAAGTGTTAGGATCACTTGTAGATGCAATGAGGCAAATCCCATTGTTAGAGATTACTAGCATCAATATAAAGAGATTTTAAGGATGAAGACTATCAGTCGCTTAAGTGCCATATGTGATACACGCTTGGGCGATCATGTCTCGAAAGAGACATGACTGACTGAGCAGAAGATTATCCAACAGTAGGTTACCATTGCTTTTTGCGGTAGACTGGTTGCCAGCCAAGGCTATAAAACACAATCTGTCCTGTTATTTAACTCATAACTGGAGGGAAGAGATGGATTAATACCTTTCCCAAGGATATTTGTGTGTAAGTGAATACAAGGAATTTGGCTGGAATTTGAACTTGGCTTCCCGATTTCTTGTTCTGAGTTGATATCCACTTCACCACAACTCACATCTGTACATACTGCTGCTAATAATATAGTCTAGGCTTACATTTTTCAAACTTTTTTTTTACTGTAATCTACAGGAAGAACCACATTTTGCATTGCTACCCATTATACTTATGTGTAATAAATCAGACAAACCCTGTTCATTTATTTAATATCAATAACTTATATATTTCTTATGATCCACAGATATTAGAATTGCATGTATCTATTTGTATTACCTATTTGTATAAATATAATATTGTTATTTTTAAGAAAACAAACTTGAAGGAAATTCTAACACACAGTTAAAGTAAAAAATGCCATTTAATGAGATGGATGTGCCTGTTTGTTCATAAGCAACTGATTCCAATTGGGAACACATGAAGACAATGCTACATGCTGATGGGCACATGCCCAGAGGCCCTATGCTAATTTGTGTATGTTAAGTGACTTGTGTTACAGAAGCCCCCTTTTTAGGAAATAGTAAAAATAGAAATTACTATGACAAGCCATGTGTATTGTGATTTGTGAAAATATATGTCATAATAGACAGATCTATTTCATTTGTGTTTGTTCTTGAGTAAAAAAGAAGTGGTCCCCTTTTGACCTAGAAGACACTGAATATGGCAAAGATTTTCTTCAAAGAGACTGCTCACTTATATGAATTGAAGAGCTGGTTTGTCTCAGTTCAGTTCACTTGTACTCAATTTCACTATCATGAAAAAGCTCAAAGGACTGACCAGGACTTCCAATAATCATTCTTCACACAACCCTAGCACAGACTTGCTGATAGAACTATCGCCCAGTTCACACTCCACCCTCGTCTATTGAACAGGTGAAGAGGCTCATCCCCTGTTCCTTGTTTAGGATGTGGTTTCCGGCTTTCTTTTTTCCAATCTTTTCACTGTTTTCTTTTTTTTTTTTCAACTGGAGTAGATAGACTAAACTATCACCCAGTTCACACTCCACTCACGTCTATTGAACAGGTGAAGAGGCTCATCCCTTGTTCAGGATGTGGTTTCTGGCTTTCTCTTTTCCAATCTTTTCACTGTTTTCTTTTTTTTTTCAATTCGAGTAGAAAGATCTATCTATCGCCCGGTTCACACTCCACTCACGTCTATTGAACAGGTGAAGAGGCTCATCCCTTGTTCCCTGTTTAAGATGTGGTTTCTGGCTTTCTCTCTTCTAATCTTTTCACTCTTACTTAGCCCCCTGCAGATCAGTAGTGTTACCACCTTGCTTGGGGTGATATGATTAAAAAAAAAAAAAAGAACTCTCATTTCCATCTTTTAATATTTGTGACCAAGATTACTGTTGACTTTCTGTTGGAGATAATATTAACTTTTATTTTTTCTCTTGTTTGGTTTGATTCTTAAATTTCCCTTAGACTGAATCAATCTTAATTTTGAATGTTTAATTGTAATATATTTGAGGCCTTCAGTAAAAGTACAGCTACTTTCTGTCATGTATGTGAAAATCAGTTAAGTGTAAGTATGTTAAAGTATAGGATTTATCTCAAATAGATAAAACGTTATGACATTTCAAAAGTTGACAAACTTTAAAAATAATTTTCTTGTTTTTTATTTTCTGGCAGAAAGTACCTTCTAATTCCAAACGTCTCATTTTTATTTTTACTTTTGTAAATAAATTATTTTTATTATTATAAAACTATCATTTATAGTAATTTTTTATTCTCTTTTTCTTTCACCTTTTTTTCTTTTTTGCCTTTTTTTTCACAACTTTGACAAAACTTAGCTTTGTTGTTCATTTACCAAAACAATAACAGTAATTCAGCTGTCTTAAATAAAACAAATACTTTTCTCATTAGGTGTTTATTTTACAGCAACAACAACAAAAAAAGTAATTCATATTTCTCTTCAGATATTTTTATCTTATTTTGATAAAACTGACTTTGTGCTTGTTTAAAAATGTTGTTTTCTGTTGAAGAATTTCTTTCTTCCTCCAATTTGGATGAAAACAATCAGAAGTAACATTAGGTCTATTGTATTATTATTAATAGCAATGGCATGATTATTAGATACATTGTATGTAAACCCAGGTATAAATTATTTGTGATTGAATCATGAGAACTAAAATGAAGTGTACATCTTAATAAATATGATGGATCAGAAGAAAAGGCACTTATCAGTAAAACTGAAAATTTCAAGGTGGAAACTTTTTCCCCATATTCTGGACACTATTCTTTGAACTAACAAAACATGCAGAAGTTTATTCACATAATAAAAATCTGCTTTCTTTCTTCAAAGAATTGAAAACCACTACTTCTTATACACTAAAGAAAAAGTGTAAATATCTGGCTAATATGTATCACAAAGATTTAAAGAATAATAACTTTAATTGTATGTGAGCATTTCAAGAATGACATGGCCCATGATGAAAATTGTGAGATTCACCCTTCACTTAAGAGAAAAATAATTTCAGACAATTTGAAATCTGTATTTCTGAATGTTGAAATTGCACTCAGAGTGTTCATGTGCATAATGGTGATAAACTGTACAGGAGAGTTTTTTTTTTCAAGATAGAAAGTTATAAAACATCTTCTTTGTAGCACAATGAGACTGTATTGTTCGAACTTGCTTTCACTTATATGTATGAAAAATGACATCCTATTACTGAAGAGTATCAATCCAATAATAGAGCAATTCTCTGAAAAAAAAATGTCGTAAATGCTTGTAATAAGAAATGAGTATTAACTGCATAATGCGCTGTCTAATCTGTGTAACTTATTGAATATTATTGAGATTTTCAAGCATTGTGAATTGTTCAAATGTTTATCATGTTGATTAGTTGATACTGTACAGCATGTTTTCAATGTTTTTAACACTATATTTGCTGAACTGCCAATAAAATAAATATATGTTTAATATTATTGACCATTTACTTTTTATTCCTGTGAATGGGTCCCAGTACACTAGTTTGCCCAGAGGCCTACAATGCTGTTAAGATGGCCCTGGCTACACACTGGTGCAGTGTTGAGCCTGTTTCTGTTCTTCATCTTAAATTTACTTAATGTGGAAAATTATCTTCATCTTAAATTTAGTTAATGTGGAAAATCCCAGTTCACACAAGTAAGTAGGTGTAAAAGGCAACACCTTCATAGCTAAGTTTTAGCATGAGGTTTCTTTGTGAGAGGGAACTGATGTCACTCAGTCCACAATGAGTTTGACAAACAAGATACATAAACTCAATGAACACAGACTATATACAGGGTGCGATGGGTAAATTGTCACAATTTTATATTTTTAATTTTGTTTATTTTTTATTTTGTCAACTGCACACTATATGACACAATTTATTCTATCAGAAATTCGTAAACTGCATGCTGTACAGCTTGACGTCTATGCTAGAAGCTTCAATACAAACATTTGAGTGTCAAAACTCCCTCTGATCATTCTTATAAGAAAAGAACTCCCAAATTTGTTGGTGTGGGCCTCAGGCTCAACATGGGACCTACATCAAGTGCCTTAAGGAGGTAGTACTGCTCTGGATCAAGAGGGTGGCTGCTGGAAGAATCTATGTCTGGCAACAAGACTCTGTACCATGCTACAGAAGTAGGAGAGCCTAGTCATGGCAGTCAAACAATTTCTGTAACCATATTGCCCCTTACATCTGGCTACCTAATTCCCCAAACTGCAACACACTTGTTTATTATTTGTGGGGAGCAGTTGAGTGAGGGACCAAAAAAACTCTTTGTAATGCCAAAGATGAACTGAAGTCAAGAATTATGGCAGCATTTATTAACTTAAACAAGCCAGTTTAAAATTATTTTCTAACCAATGAAAACCTTGTATTCAAGAAGTTCACACCTCTATGTAAAATTAGATTTTGAATTCCCTTATGGATATAAAAATATGAGCCTACTGCTTCTCAGGGATCAAAACAATTTGGGAGGCCAGTTTGATCTATACACACACACACACATGCACACAGAATTGAAGAGAGACAGCCAGCAGCCACTGACTAAGGCCTTCTCCACACACATAATAAAAGGGATTAACCAGCAACCACCTTTTTCTATGAACTCACAAAATCATTACGCTGTCATAAAGTAAGTTTATCCCCACACACTTCATACAGCAATAAGAACACTTAATTTCTTTATAAAACAAACTTCATTGCAAGGAAAATTGAATGTTTTCTGCTATTATATATTTCTGAATTTAATAAATGTTATTTCAACTGAAATTCTGCTGTTACATTTTTTTTCCGAAAATTATCTTTTTATGTTTCATTTAAAAGATGTGTTGTTGTTAAATGTTTAGAATCCTGACACTCAAATAGCAATAAAAACCTGGGTAGACTGATCCTAACAGCTTTGCTCACAAGCAAAGCATTATGTTACATGTAGAAAAAGGATATACTTGTGGACATTAATGGTATATGATGTAGACAGGGTTATTATAATTGGTACATGTAATACAGAGTCAGTTATCATTGATGCCATGGTAATGTGGCAAAAGATACTAGGCATTGATTTTTTAATCATGATAAATGCCATCAAGGAGCTATGGAACGTTCTGAATGGGCATATTCCCAAACACTTTCATGTGAGCACAGGGGTGACTCATGGCTCTATCCTAGGTCCTACACTCTTCCTGATATTCATTAATGATTTTTCTGATGTAGTCAGTTTCAAAATTGCCATCTATACAGATGAAATCACCATTTACTGCTGTCTCAATAATAAGTTTGCCTAAGCTGACAAAGAAGATCTAGTCTCTGATCTTGGAAAGGACCTCCAACCTGTGATAGATTGGGGTAAGAAATGGTTTGTAAATTTTAGTGCTTCCAAAATGAAGCTGCCCTTCTTTAATCACCATAGGGAAGTATGATCTTAGATGAATAGTTTTTCTCTTATAACTGAAGCTACCAAAGTTATTTGCTATGTTTCTGTGGTCTTTGATTAATAGACTTTCCTTCAATGGTCATCATGTCGTTCACCCCTTGTCTTCCACTTTCAGTCTTTCTCTTATGCTTTTATATTCACGCTCCTTCACCTCCACATTCATGGACACACTGGCTGTGGAATTGCCCTCCTCAGTCTTATCTCTCAGTAACTGGATTACAAACATCAAAGATGTTTTGAGGTGGGTCTCTATTTTTTTTTTTTTTCAACATAGGTTAGTTTTCTCATCTTCCATTAATATGGATCATGCTAGTCTCCTCAAAAGCAATATGCTGTACCTCATTGGTCTCACTTTTTCAGCCAACATCAAGTGGAATGAATACATAGAATCAATAGCTATATCTACTGCTAAGAACGTTGGGTTACTATGTTGAACCAGGAAGTTTTTCTTGTAAATGCATACTAGTGGCATTTCTGCATTGCTTGGAGTGAAATGACTAAAAGAAATGAAGTTCTGGATATTCTCAAGATAATTATACTACAAAATATCTTTTCTTTGTTTTGGAAACTTGTGGAACAATTTCTTGCATGCACTTAATTCCACATGGCAGTGGCATTCCTGAAATACATTTAAGTCTTGGCTGACTAAGCAAATAAAACATCACTCATAACCCAACTAAATTAGATTAATGCTAGTTCCTTAACCACTGGAGTTTCATGGGAAGACTTTTCAGTATAGATCCATGGTCCTGTAAAATTACCAGAAAATTAAGAAAATATATCCCACAATAAAAGTACATGCCTACCACTTAATATACTTGTTATTGATAATTAAACAAAAGTATTTGTTTACTAATTTCAAATTTATTGTTGGAAAAGTGATACTGAACTAAGTCTAATTAGCATTGAATAACTTAATCTTATGATAATTTGCTCTATTTTGCTCTTCTTATGTTAAAAAATAAAAGAATAAAATATCACCATATAATGATCTGTGTATATATATATATATATATATATATATATATATATATATATATATGCTTCAATAGTTACAACCTTCAAAAATTTAAATGTGACATCAATTGCTATTTTCTATCTTCTTGAATCCCATTCATCTTTTATCCTTTCTTCAATACACCCTCGACCCAGGCTTTTCTCTCACTGTAACACTTTGCACTAGTGTGGCACTCCCACCTTGCATGGGGTGAAATGATTAAAAAAAAAATCTCTGAAATTCAAATAATTTGATACTTACATTATATTTTTATTACTATTGGTAATTCTCAAACCAATGTTACCTCAATCTTATAATGGTATATTTGTATACATATTTCAAAGCTAGAAGTACCTGCAAACTTCAGAAGCTAAGAGCATGTCAATGTTCACACAGCTGATGAGCAACATATAATTTCTTCTTTTCCATCCCTTTATTAGCTATTTCTTAGTTCCCATGGTCATTATATTCTGCCAAAACTTAATAAATAGTGGACTATTCTGTTTTGACCATGTAAAAAGACGTAAATGACATGTCAGTGATGTTACTTGAACACCGGTTCACACTCCACCCACGTCTATTGAACAGGTGTAGAGGCTCATCCCTTGTTCCCTGTTTAGAATGTGGTTTCTGGCTTTCTCTTTACCAATCTTCTCACTTCTTTTTTTTTTTCTCAATTGGAGTAGATAGATCTATCTATCGCCCGATTTACACTCCACCCACGTCTATTGAACAGGTGAAGAGGCTCATCCCTTGTTCCCTGTTTAGGATGTGGTTTCTGGTTTTCTCTCTTCTAATCTTTTCACTCTTACGCAGCCCCCTGCACATCAGTGGCGTTACCGCCTTGCTCGGGGTGATATGATTAAAAAAAAAAATGAAAGAAAAGAAATATAGAAGTGTTTGAAATTTTCAGTGAAATAGAAAAAATTATGAATTTCAAATCTTTTATGATTTTCATTGCAGTTATTTGATTGTTATTAAAATTGTTCAGCTCAAATATTTAATCTAAACTTATTTATAAATGGAACATTGTGTGTGTCCCCATTACCTATGGCTGAACCGATTTTCTTGAAAATTTACACAGTTGTACAATAAGCATCTGTGAGTGTTCTTAGCTAGGTTTTGTGTCAAAGTACCCCCCGATAAATATCAAAAATCGATAATTGAAAAAATTGGGTTATAGAAGGAGTGGTCCGATTTTAATCAAATTTGATGCACTCATAGACAAAGACATAAGAAACGATATTCAGAAGTTTCAATGTTGCAGTTCTTACAATAGTGCATAAAATTGATAATATATATATATATATATATAAATAAAAGGCAAGATGTTTGTGTGTGTGTCTATTTATCTGCCTCTATGTCTGTATTTTTTTCAGCCCTTTTATTTTAGTTTTTGCTTCGGGTTTGGCTCTAAGTAGGTATAATTGTAGTTTTTAGTCTCAGCCATAATACCATTTACTCAGAGGACTTATTTAGCCTTCAAAATTCAGTTTACGACAAAAAAATCTATTTGATATCGATACCAGGAAACCAAAATTTGACTTACATCCATTCATTTTTCTTTCACTCTATGGTTTTGCTTTAATTGGAAACAACTATTGCTTTTTAGTCTTTTGTGCCAATGTCCAAAAAGTCTGAGCTCCAGGAGCATGGATTAGTTTTAAAGCTTTCATTACACCTGAGCAACACCGGGCTATACTGCTAGTAATGTGATAGAGGAATATATGGGCTTCATTAACTGAAGAATTAAGATTCAGCAAAAAATTCAAATAAAAAAAAATGTACCCTCTTCATTAGTTCTTTAGTTAGTTCTCTTGAATGTTATGCTATTGTATTGCTGGTCCTGCTGTCAAAAGATCAAAGAGATACAACTACAAAAAATACAATTGCAATTATAAAATGCCCATTTAAAATTTTACATTCTATAAACTTAGGTGACCACATAACTATTAATTACAATGAAAAAAAGTAAATTGTTCTTAAGAATATCAACCCAGAATTACCCCAGATTTTAACAAACTTATTTAACCACTTCTTCAAGGTGAAATCCTCCCCAAGCAGCATGTGGAGAGTGGCAAGCTTCAAGAACACAGACAACTGATCCTCTTCCTCCCAGTACAGACCCATTAGTCTCCTCAGTAAATTTTTTCAGGCTGTTATGAAGAAGAAAGTCATTGAGCACCTGGATGAGAAAAACCTCTTGCTCGACGAGCAGTATGAGTTTCAATCAGCCCAACTCACTGCTGATGTTCCAACTACCATTACACAGAGAATATTTGATGACACATATACAAAGAGATATAACTACAATAACTACAAAAAATACACTTGCTATTATAAAATGCCCATTTAAAATTTTACATTCTATGAAGTTAAGCATCCTCATAACTATTAATTACAATGAAAAGCAGTAAATCCTCCTTAAGAATATCAACCCAGAATTACCCCAGATTTTAACAAAATTATTTAACCACTGCTTCAAGGTGAAATCCTCCCCAAGCAGCATGTGGAGAGTGGCAAGCTTCAAGAACGCAGACAACTGATCCTCTTCCTCCCAGTATAGACACATTAGTCTCCTCAGTAAGCTTTTTTAGGCTGTTATCAACAAGAAAGTCATTGAGCACCTGGATGAAAACAACCTCTTGCCCGACGAGCAGTATGAGTTTCAATCAGCCCAACTCACTGCTGATGTTCCAACTACCATTACACACAGAATTCTTGATAACACATCTACCACAAGGGTGATAGCATTAGATATCTCAAAGGCCTTCAACAAAGTGTGGTACAAAGATATACTACACACGCTTTTCAGCTATGGAATCATTGGAAGTGTTTTCTCTTATAAAATCCTTCCTAAATGATAGATCCCTGAAGTTAATTATTAACAGCTAATCCTCTGAGATCCTTGTGATTAATGCAGGCATCTCTCAGGGGTAACTTCTTGGACCATCCCTATTTCTGATTTACATAAGTGATCTACTTATGATCTACTCCAATCATTTGTAAATATCTAAGCACATGATATGATGATATATTGGTGCACCTCAAAAAATCTTGACAATCAGAGACTGGCAGCTGACCTCTTTTCTGATGTAACAAGTTTCCATGGCTAGGCTTGCCATCTGAATATATGTACCCTTAATATCCAGTATTGTACCATATTGATTCTGCTATCAAAAAATCAAGAAGTTATAACTACAAAAAACTACAATTGTAATTATGCTATAAATTGCTCTTTTAACATTTTTACATTCCATGAAGTTAGAGGATATAAAAACTATTTAATTTTAATGAAAAACAGTAAAACCATTTTCATGCTTACTGCTAGCTGTATTTTAATACAGAGAGTTAACATCTAAAACATGAACAACCAGAGGCAATAAAAATCTACAGGTTTTAGAAATTTGTAGATTTCCAGAACCCTGTATTTTAATACAGAGAGTTAACATCTAAAACATGAACAACCAGAGGCAATAAAAATCTACAGGTTTTAGAAATTTGTAGATTTCCAGAACCCTGTATTTTAATACAGAGAGTTAACATCTATCACATGAACAACCAGAGGCAATAAAAATCTACAGGTTTTAGAAATTTGTAGATTTCCAGAACCCTGTATTTTAATACAGAGAGTTAACATCTATCACATGAACAACCAGAGGCAATAAAAATCTACAGGTTTTAGAAATTTGTAGATTTCCAGAACCCTGTATTTTAATACAGAGAGTTAACATCTATCACATGAACAACCAGAGGCAATAAAAATCTACAGGTTTTAGAAATTTGTAGATTTCCAGAACCCTGTATTTTAATACAGAGAGTTAACATCTATCACATGAACAACCAGAGGCAATAAAAATCTACAGGTTTTAGAAATTTGTAGATTTCCAGAACCCTGTATTTTAATACAGAGAGTTAACATCTATCATATAAACAACCAGAGGCAATAAAAATCTACAGGTTTTAGAAATTTGTAGATTTTATAACCAGTAGTACCAAGGAGCTTAAAGTAACAAATGTTGTTGGATAGATATAATAAAAGCATTTTTAAGAATATATTTTTATATTTTGTATAGAAGGTGGTTTTGCAGCCACTTTACTAATGTGAAAAGATACTTACAGGATTCTTTTGCTTAGCAGCAGTGAGAAGAGACATTGTGATTTCAGATAAATAGTCAAAAACAAGAAAATCAATTCTGCCATGGTGAATAAGTTGCTGAGCTGAAAATAGAAAAAGAGTAATTATTATGAAACTACAGATTTATACTTTTTTTATATTATTTCACTTTTGTAATGATTCATTTCTATATAAAATTACACTATCTATATGAAGAAAATCTATTTGTAAAATGTTGGTTGTTTTGTTTTTATGGCATGATATGCCAGAAAAACAAAACAACCAACATTGGTTGGGTCATTGGTGGGTCATTTATTGCCAACAAAATTTTTTATTTATTGCTGGTAATACCTTTTTCTTTCAACAATTTATTGTTGTTTTTTTTATATAAGTTTTGTGTCTAGTAATACTTTTAGTATCAAGATTCATTGGGATTTGTTTTTAAGGGCAGGGTCTCCAAGTCCTACCATTGTTATTTAAGTGACGGATTAATACCTTTCCAGTGCTTAAGTGAATGCAGGGTATTCAACTGGAATTTGAACTCAGCTCACTGATTTCTCTTTCTGAGCTGATATACACTGCACCATTCGTCACTAAATGCTTACAGCACCTGGTATTCCCAAGTGGTCACCCATCTAAGTACTGACCAGGCTCAACGTTGCTTAACTTCAGTGATCGAGCGAGAACCGGTGTATTCAATGTGATAGGTCATAAGCCCTTGTAAAATGTAATAAATCTTATAAACATTTTGAATATGATCTCTATTCAACAAACTGTTATCGTAAAGAAATTGCCTTCAATGTTTATAGTGGCAAACCATCGTCTTTCTCTTTGTGTTCCTTTGAAAAAAAGCAAGTTCCATTCAGACAACTTCTTCCCCAGAAATGTTATTTTGTTTAACAAACTCCCAAGAGAATGCTTCCCTGACAATTACAATCTTGGTCTCTCTCCTTAGTCTAGGGTCAACATTACTTAGCACCACCAGTACAGCATACAGTTTTTAAATTTCTGACAATGTGAATTGTGTCATGTTGCCCTTTTTCTCTCAGAAGGTTCCCAACTGATCCTACTACATAATTGAAAACAAACAATGCACATGTATGAAATTAAAAATATAAAATGGCAACAACTTACTCATTGCACCCTGTATGTTTAAATTATAAACTATACTTTTGGAAAAAGAAAAAATTACTGAAATATTTAAAAAAATTTTTCAAGTTTCAACTGAAAGCAAGAAAATAAAACTTTAAGCAAAATAGTTACAAATAGAAAAAAGGTGACAGCTTAAACTGATATTAGGAGGATGAGTTTAAAAATTCAAGAAAATTAATATTCCTCTGTGTGATAAATTACAAAATGTATTAATGTTATCTTTCTTGATGCTCTTTTATACTTCAAAGGATTAAATATAGAAAAAAAAAGTAACAGTTTAAATTGATACCAGGATTATATGGGTTAAGAATTCAAGAGAATTTAAATATTTCTGTGTGATAAATTACACTAAATGTATTAATGGTATGTTCTTGGTGTTTTTCCATACATCAAAGTTACAACAGCCTGTTGCCTATACACTGAAATTTGTTGTGATATTTCTATTACTCCTTTTGTTCTGTTCAATTAATATCCTTTATAACAGTGTATATCTGAGAAAAAACTTAAAAACATCCTACCTAAACTTATTTATAAATGGAACTTTGTGTGTGTGTGTGTTTGTTCATTACCTATAGACTCCGAAATGCCTGAACCAATTTTCTTGAAAATTTACTCAGTTGTACGATAAGCATCTGCGAGTGTTCTTAGCTAGGTTTTGTGTCGAGGTACCCCCCAATAAATATTGAAAAAATTGGGTTATAGAAGGAGTGGCCCGATTTTAATCAAATTTGATACACTCATAGACAAAGACATAAGAAACAATATTCAGAAGTTTCAAGGTTGCAGTTCTTACAATAATGCAAAAAAATCGATAATACAATGGATTAGTTTTAAAGCTTTCATTACACCTGGGCAACGCCGAGCTATACTGCTAGTGAATCATAAACCTTTGAACTGTCAAGGTCTAGACAGTGTTATAATCATTACTTGTGGGCATTTGTTAAGAAAGCTTTTTTATATTTATATTACAGATGCATTTATATTATTCTGTGCATTATGTTACATTGCCTTATGTATACATTTTTATATGTTGCATTGCCCTATGCAAGCATTTATAGTCTATAGTATATTTTAGTATAATATAGTATATTATAATTTATATATGTGATTGCTATTTATTTAATTTATTATAGATATTATGAATAATATATTATTTGAAGTTATATATGCACTGGTTATTTTTCCAACTTTTCAACAGTTTCTGGAATTTCTATCTTAGTATTTTTTTATCCAACTAACTTGAAGAATGTCTTATTTTGACTATATGCTTTTGCTTCTTTATATTTATCAACTTTGTGTTTTCTATTGTTGTTCATTCTTATCAAGTTATCTTTTAGACATTAATACTGTAAGATGTGCATTGTTGTGCAGTGGATATTAACTCTGAACAACAAATCAGGAAGTTGAGTTCAAATTCCAGTTGAATTCTTTGCACAAATACCTTTGGAAAAGGTATTAATCCATCTCTTCCCCTCGATTATGGGTTAAATAATAGGCAACCAGTCTACCGCAGAAAGCAATGGCAACCTACTGTGGGATAATCTTCTGCCCAGTCAGTCATGTCTTTTTTGAGACATGATTGCCCAAGTGTGATTCATTTATGGCACTTTACTGATTGTCAAAAAAGGTAGCATAAATTATTTTATTGTATGTTAAATAGTGACTTCAGAATCTGCATATTTTAGGTTTAAATCCCAATTTATATTTTTATTTTTCTTAACTTTTTGGTATTTATATTTATTTATGTAATATTTCATAATTTGTCTTGCTTTTTAGTGTTTTTGTCTATCTAATGTTTTATTATATTCTTAAAAATCAGATAACTTTTTGAGCTTCTAAAACAGATAATGTATTTAATGTTTATATATGTACATTATATATGTTCCAAAGGTCATAACTGTGAGTAGTAATAGGGACAAGGTTCTACCGTCTATAAAATGCTTCCATAGCATGTGTCTCAAATAGTCTGACAATTAAGTCCAGTTCCAAGCTAGAGAATGGATGTAGACAGAAAGCTGCCACCTCATAACCAACTGTTTTGGGTACATGGAGCTTGACAACCCAGAAAGGATATCTAAGGGAAGAAAAACCCTGATTTTATATCTCCACTGCCTTGCAGTCATATCCAAAATATGGAAACGGCTATGGAATTAAATCCAGAAAGAAAACCTGCAGTAAAGCCTCAAAGGTGGCTGCTTGTATGGACACAATTGCACAATGTTTCTGTGACATGTATCTGAAATAGTCCCTCACAAGTAAGTCCAGCTCCAAGTTAGAGAATGGATGAAGGCAGAAAACTGGCATCTCACAACCAACTGCTTCAGATAGATTGAGCTTGACAACCTAGAAAGGTGGTTCATCTAGGGTCAGAGAAACCACCAAGCTGTCCCTAAACATAGTGCTCTGTATTTGTTTAGATCTTGTCTGCATAGCCAAAAGGAAGTAGTATAAAGCCTTCACAAACAATTGCCCTAGAGAGGTCACTCCAGTTTAATCACCAAAGGACTGAATTTTGATCAAACAGGATACTACATTTATCCTGTGAGATATCTTGTGAATCAACTTATAGTATGTTACATTGTGTTATAATTCTTTTCTGGTGTATTTTTTTTACTTTACCAATACATCTATTATGTACAAGTCACTATTATAATTAATGAAAGTGAAAGCCTTCAAAAAGTGACTTCTTGATTTAAAGTAAAAATTAATTACTATTTTTATATAACTTAATATGAAATGAGATGTCATCATCATCATCACACAAGGCATCATTGTAGTATCACTGGACAGTTGACCATTTGACCAATTTCCTTCATATATCTGGGTTGAAAACTAGAGAGGTATTCATGCATTCACATACAGTTAGTCTTGGGAAAGCAAACCTAGCAGAGTCAATCCCTCATCACATCAAACTACACCTAGTGTCTTCTAACTTGAAGGTTCACCACCTGGTTGTTGATTACATCAGGGGAATCCTTCACCTTGGCCATTAACTTCAGTCAAAGAAGCTTTCCACCCAGTGGTGTTGCACCGTTACTGCACTGACTGTAATAGTCTAACTCATTGAGCCAGAAGACTGTTCACACGACAAGAAAGTTCATCCAGTCATTGACATCCAGTTGGGTATCTAGCCATCCTTCTGATAAAAAAAAAACAACATGGTAAGGAAACCAGTTCAGTCACTGACTGATGACCCAGCCACATAGCAAGTAGTAATGACTTACATGGTACCAGCAGCCCTTGTAGAGTATCCTGACAAAATTAAATTTATTACATTGAGTTATAATCCTTTTTTTTTCTGCTGCTGCACTTTTTTACTTTATCAATAACTCTGTTATGTACAAGTTACTATTTATTGCAATTAAAGAAGATGAAAGCATTCAAAAAGTAACCTCTTGAAGTGAAGTAAAATTCTGATATAATCCTTATATAAACTTGGTATAGAACACGATTACACAAAATCAGGTCTCCTATTGAGGCTGTTCAAATTATTTTGAATCTTCCTTGACAATTTCTATGGATATATTGGTTAACAGTGAAGTTGCAACACTAAGATTAACATTAACCACAAGATTAGTCAAAGTCTGTCATAATGCTATGATATATAGAAGAATATGATATAGCCTATAAATAGAATATGGACTGGCAAGCTACACAGTTTCATTGCCACAAAGGTTTCCGGATTCGTAGCTAACTCATTTTGCCTTTGCTTCATACTACAAGAAAATGATTTTACCAAACACACATAATGCCATATATATTCTAAAAAGAAAATTAGTCAAATACTTGTTTCCACAAATTTCCTTTAAATCATTGATCTAATAATTATCAAGAAAGTAAATGCAGCTTTAAAAATGGCTTATAAAATTAAGCTGTAACAAAGAAATGAACCTTTTAATAAAGTGACTGGTGAACCATGGAAACAAATGAATTACGGTCATTTCTATTTATTAACCATATATAAAGAAACTTGATATGGTCTGGACTGGGTTGGAAGAATGCTATAGAAATAATGGGAAATATTCTTCTAAAATAAATAGAGAACTTCACCAAAATGAATAGCCATAGTATTCCATAGTAAAAAATTTTCACAATGTGTTGGAAGTTAGCAAACCTGAAAAGTACTTTCCTGATATTTTCTGAGGTATCAACCCTTCACCAAAAATGAAATACCTTCTTATTTACAGGAAGAAATAAATCATGCTTAGGTCCACCTATAAATAGCAGTCTAGCTTTATTAGTTTCACTAAAGGATGATTTATGCTTCAATTACTTCATGTAATGTTATAATTGTAAATACTATTCATAATAAAAGATAAAATTTTTCTTACATAAAATCACATCTGCACTTTGTCAGTTAAGACTGGTGTGATGGAATGTAGTTTTGGAAGCTTTCTTTGAACATGGATATTCTTCTTGCAAAGATATGAGAAATTAATTTTTCTCTTTTGGACGAGACACATAACTACCTGTCATCCAGTTGTTCCACATGTACACATCATAATCTCAGTCAAGTTGACCTTCTAGGCTGGGGCAGCATTGACATCCTATGAAGTACAATTCTATATTTGGTGACTATGAAGTCAATTCAATAATGCAACTTGTCCTTCTGATGTTCTGGTGTGACACTAAGCACAAAACCTACTTTGATATCTCTTAGGGTGAGCTCATTACATACTGGGGTCACTATAGATCAGCTACTCTTAGAATAATGGTTACTTATCAACATTAAATTTGATGCAGACCTCTGGTATTTTCTGGCATACACTGGAAAAACACACACTTTTCAAAATAAATGACAGTACAAACATTTCAGTGAACAGTCAATCAGTCAGTTAAGTGCCATATGTAATATACGCTTGCGCAATCATGTCTCAAAAGAGACTGGGCAGAAAATTTACCCACAGTAGGTTGCCATTACTTCCTGTGGTAAGTTGGTTGCCAACAAAGGCTATAAAACCAAGTCTATCCTGCTATTTAACCCATAGCTGGAAGGAAAATATGAATTAATACCTTTCCCAATTGTCAGTTAAGTGCCATACATGATACACGCTTTGGGCAATCATGTCTCAAACAAGACATGACTGACTGGGCAGAAGATTATTATGCAGTAGGTTGTCATTGCTTTCTGCGGTAGACTGGTTGCCAGCTAAGGCTAAAGAACCCAATCTGTTCTATTATTCAATCCATAACTAGAGGGGGAAGAGATGTATTACATAATTATGTAGAATTTTGTGGGGGATTAGTTTATTACTTCATAACAATGTAAAATCGATCCCCCACTTTATGACCAATAGAAGCCTTAATCATGATTCCAACAATTATATTCAGTCAGTCAGTTAAGTGCCATACATGAAACACTCTTGGGCAATCATGTATTGAAAGAAACATGACTGACTGGGCAGAAGATTATCCTGCAGTAGGTTGCCATTGCTTTCTGTGATAGACTGGTTGCCAGCCAAGGCTATAGAACTCAGTCTGTCCTATTATTTAACCCATAACTGGAAGGAAGAGATGGATTAATACCTTTCCCAAGGGTATTTGCACGTAAGTGAATGCACAAATTCAACTGGAATTTGAACTCAACTCTCCAATTTCTCATTCCATGCTAATATCCACTGCTACACAATGCACAAAAAAATACTGACTATTTTCCATTAATAAGGTGTTGTCTGAAGAAAACTACAAACTTACCTTATACAAGCTTATAACCCACAAAGTGTTTAGAAGCCATTTGATTATTTGATTTCTTTTTGTTTTTTCAACCCTTTGTGGGTTATTTAAAGTCAAAATATATATAAGATTGTAGGAGGTGGCTTACAATACTTGGTGTTCCCAGGCAGACCCTCCCCTCCATCTAAGTACTGATTGGGTTCAAGATGAGACATATAAATCAATCAATCAAACACTATAGAAAGAATTAAAAAAATATTGCTTTTCTTGAAGTAACTAGTGAAGGAAAAATTTTGAAACTGGACCTGTTCAAATCTAAGCAGGACCATTTTCAATGATTTTCCTTGCCTGAGATTATTCCACTGATCATTGAGAAAAATTATTGAAAATCCACATTATTTCTGACATAAAATAGTCTTGATCCCTCTCTCTTTCATTGCTAATTGTCATTCCCACCTAAAGAAAATGGCTCATTTTATCCTGTAATTAGAATCCAAAACTTTAATTATGCTTTTCTTAGGGAGATATATAATTAAAACTATAAATTTGTTCAAGCCTATTAATAGTCTATATGATAAACTATATGAAACTAATTGAACTGGTATAAGTAATTACTTAAAATATTTGTTAATAGATCCTCATAAGGTACTAACATCGCAGAGTGAAGACATTTGACCAATTATGATATGTACCAAGAGAAGATGAGTTATAATTCCATGTTACTTTATCCCTGGATATTTAAACAGACAGACTAATAAAATATCGGACAGAGATTGTATAATTTTTAACTTAAGTGATGCTATGAAAAGTCTATGAGTTTTATTCTAAAATAAATGAGAGTATCAAAAAAGATTCCTTGATTCACAAAGATTATCAGGTTATCTGCTAAAAAAGTTCTAACTATTCTGAATTCAAGAACTGCTTGAGTGTGATAGAAGAGAATACAAAAATTCAAGAAATATCTATGTTAAATATGGAATTCAAATACCAAACTAGTGACATTACATCACTGCTGATCAAATCTAGAAATATCACTAATCATAATAAACAGATGCTCATGTGAGCTCCATACCTCAATCAGCTGTTGAGACTTACGAAAGATTCTGAAAAAAATGTTTGATTCCTTGTACTACTCCAGTAAATACCTGACTTTTTCTGCTACATCATACCTTTACAAGAGTCAGTTCAGACTGAAAATAGAGTATTGTTGCCATATATTGGCAACAACTGCCTAATTTTCATTTACCAGTCTTGACAGTCCATAGGTGTCTTTGTGTCCTTATGGCTGACAACTTATTTTTCACTCTACATCCCCTTTTCTCACAGATGAAATATAACAAGCATCTTGCTGCTCTATCACTATTTCCATGGAAAGTGTTCAGATGAGCAGCATTTTCTTAATTCCATAGGTTCAAACCTTCACAGCTAAGACTTGTCATACTACAAACATTGTAGTGAACCACTCCCATTCAGTTTGTGTTCCCTTGGTGAGATGTAAGTTACATTTAAATAGGTACTTCCCATAAACTGTTACTTTGTGAAACTGTCTCCCAAGAGGATGCTTCCCAGAACACTACAATCTTTACCTATTCAAGTCTAGGGTTAATCATTATCTTCCCCACATTGCATAAACTGTGCCTCTTACTCGTAACCCTCTAGTAAAAAGTTTTAAAAAATGATAAATAGTGAGAAACTCTAAAATAAGTGAATTTAAAAAAAAACAAAAATGTTTTTAGAGATCAAATAACCCAGAAGCATGATTCTAAATGAACAATATGTTTATAAAATACCAAATATAAAGAAAATATTAATTTTGCTGAGGCCAAAATTTCATCACTCCCCTAAACAAGACAAATCCGTAATAACAAATTAAGTAACAGTATTTGAATGTACAGAAAGCAACTGTCCTCCACTCAGAAAAACATAGTCAAACCAAATAGCATAAATAATAATATAAATTCAAACAGCACTAATTTTCCTTCTCCCCAGTTAAAATCAGAATAAAGAATTAAATATGCACAGTAAACTTAATTTATAAATATGGTAAACTGAAGACTTCATTCTCTATCTTGCAAAAACTATTTCAGATTTCTGTGAATAAGAATTCTCTGTAGTTCATATATGTCTTCTAATAAAAAATCAAAACATTTTTCTTATTCAAATTTTACCCTATTTTCTGTAAGTGAATTTAGTTAAAAAATCCTTTAAGATGACAGCAATACCAGGCTTGGTATTTAAGTGGCAGTCTCTCTCAACTGTCATTACTCTTCTCATGTAATCTGAATTCTTACTTAAACCTTATTGTTGGCAGAACTTGTTACCATGTATTGAGGTGCTCATAATCATTTCCTTCTGTGAAAAATGAGTCCTATGTTGAATCTGAAGAGACATTTTTCAGCTACCACATGGTGTGGTATGAACGTTCAGGAGTGGAGAGCTCTGGTTTTTCTTTGTCTTCATTTCTTGTATTTGTTTTCTAATATTTTCAAACGGTGTTGTTTTTTCATTGACTGCTCTTTTCCAATTGGTTCTTTTTGCAACTTCCATCTTCCAACTGAACGGATCAATTTCTGTCCTCAGTAAGGTGTTTCTGAGCTGATCCTTGAATTAATGACATGGGACTCTATGTGGTCTTTTGCTAGATATGAGCAAGATTGGAATAGACCATGTGGTCTTTTGCTAGATACGAGCAAGTTAATAAGATTTCTTTGGGTAGACAAATGTCTAGCATTTGAGCAAGATGTCCAGCCCATTAAAGTTGGTGGTGTCATGATGGTTTTTCGGCTATCTTTGCATGGATAAGGATTTTACTTTCCATGATCCAGTCCTACAATGTGTTCTGCAGGATTTGACAAAATTTAATTTCATAAAATCTTTCAAGTTTGCAGAAGTCTCTTCAGTAGAGTACCCAAGCCTCACAAGATTACAACAGCTCAGTAGACAATGAGCTTGGTGATTTGTGTTAGCTGAGGATTTCCAAAATCTCATTTGAATAGTTTTCCATATGCTGTGTGGATAGTTTTGATTTGGTTAATTAAACCTACAATGGATATAAATTTGATGGAGTTGTCCAATAAGCACTGCAACTAGAAACTATTATTTTTTTCATAAATTATTTTTTTATATCACTATGGACTAAGCACCCCAAATCATGAATATCAAATTATTTTTTTTATTAAATTTTATAAAAGTTAATAGGGAGGGTAGTTTGATACATAGATCCATTGATTAAAAATTGATCCAACTTTGAAAGCCAAAACAAAATATGCTTATACCAGTAATTTCTTAAAATGTAAAAAAAAATTATAAAATTTTATAAAATTTCATTTTTTTTATTTTTTTTTATAGAAGTTTATAAGGATACAGTTTTATATATAAATCCATTCATTTGTAATCTGGATTCTTTTTTTCAAATATTATTATTGATTTTAAAATTTTAAGACCTCATATTATGTGAAAATATATATTTTGGTTTCTGTAAGAGTTACAATAAATTTACCTAAAAAAACAAACCCCTATTAAGTTTTATAACATTTAATTAAAACAAAAATATTCCTGATTTGGACTGCTAAATCTATTGTAACATAAAAATTAAAATTGAACATAATTCTTTTTGGACATAGTGGCTTTTGTATAATTCCAACTTAATTTCATATGTATATGAAAATATAATCTAATTTCTATTGTTGCTGTGAAAACAACAGCTTGTGTTACTAACAAAAGCTTTATTAGATGATTACCCTGGAATTAAACAGTTTCAAAGAAACAGAAACATTATGACAAACATATTTTTCACCTATGTTATGCATCAACTGATTCATCATACCTAAATATTCCTCAATACATTAACCAGTTGGAATCTACAGAAGAAAGAGATGGAAATGAAAAATTATATACTAATAATAGTAAAACACTAACTTATGAAACAATATTAAAGCAGCAAAAAAAAAAAAAAATAATGACTGTGTGTTTACTTTGTGATGTCTTACTTTATGTTCAACTGTACTACCAGCTTGCTTTTTATATACAGTGAGTTTTTTTTGTTATAAGAAAAATGCCTTTCTAATGTATCTATCAGTCAGCTAAGTGTCATATGTGAAACACACTTTGGGTGATCATGTCTTGAAAGAGACATGACTGACTGGGCAGAACATTATCCTGAAGTAGGTTGCCATTACTTTCTGCAGTAGACTGGTTGCCAGCCAAGGATATAGAACCCAATCTGTCCTGTTATTTGACTCATAGTTAGAGGGGAAAGAAATGTATTATATTATTAAGTAGTAATTAGTGGAGGATCGGTTTCATATTGTTATGAAGTCCCCCACCTGATGACCAGTAGAAGCCCTAATCATTATTCCAGCTATTGTATTCAGTCAGTCAGCTAAGTGCCATATGTGAAACATGCTTTGGGTGATCATGTCTCGAAAGAGACATGACTGACTGGGCAGAACATTATCCTGAAGTAGGTTGCCATTGCTTTTTGCAGTAGACTGGTTGCCAACCAAGGCCATAGAACCCAATTTGTCCCATTATTTAACCCTGGAGGGAAGAGATGGATTAATACTTTTCCCAAGAATATTTGTGCATAAGTGAATGCAAGGAATTCAACTGGAATTCGAACTCAGCTCCCTGATTTTTCGTTCCAAGCCAATATCCACTGCACCACAACACATGTAGTAAGCTTAAATATACTAACAATTTTCCCATGAATATGTTCTGCAGAAACAGGGATGCCTGTATGCTGCCAAATACAATAACTGTTATATGTTTGTCTACAAAGTTTACATGAGCCATTATTAATAGAATATTATTTGGTATAGATTTTCAGCTCTATTTAAAGTTTAGGCACAAATTACTGGATTTATTTTGTCCTCGAAATATTATTTTCTTTATATATGCTCATGACTGCAAAATTTAACAGACACTTTTCTTTCATATTCCTAAATAGAAAGATTATTCAATGTTTATAGAAATTAAAAGTTCAACTTAATAATTTATTCTAAAAATGAATTTTATTTTCATTAATAAATCTGCATAAAAAATATCTTCATAAACATTTCAAGTTAGTTTGTCATAAAATTTATGTTGCAAAGTACATAAATTAAATACTTAAATTATATTCAGTAAAATTTAGTTTAAAAATGTGTTCAAATGAAGATATTATTTTATAAGACTAGAAAAGATGTCAGTTATAAACATTAAAATTTTAAGAATATAATGTTGAATTATTTAAAATTTTCATTTAGGGAAGTTGCAGCTAACTTCAATGTATTGATTGAAGCAATTTCAAAAACAGGAATTACCAAAGATAGAAAAGTTTCATTTGATTTGAATGAGAGAAAAAAAATCTTTTTTCACATATCACTTGTGATGAAAATAACATTTTTATAATCACTGGAGGTCTGACAACAATTAACTGTAGATGAAATGATAAAACTGTAACTAAAACTATATAATTTACGGAAGGTTTATGATAAGCCTTCAGTTGTAGATGGGTATATTAATGCACACTACATTCCTTCATAGTTACACAGTTTGATGAATGGGAAAAGTAACATTTTGTTACATAATAGCATTCACTATGTTCACTTGTTCAAACTTGCTTTTGTGTCAACTCCAATTCTTAGCTTATGAACTTTTTGCCATATTACTGTTAATTTGCCTTGCATATATTGTTTGCTTGCTTTATATTATTTTTTTCCCTGTACTTTCGTTTTTATTTCTTATTACAAACTTTATCAATTCTGTTTGTTATATAGTTCTGTTACCTATTTTGCATTTGCCCATGGCTACTTGCTTCATATTACAAAAAAAGCTATAATTCAAGTTGTATACTTTGAAGGTAAATGTTTCTTTTTGCCTCTTCACCTGACAACTTCTTTCAAATATCTCAAGGCTTACAAGTAAGAATTTCTTCAATCTAAACTTATTTATATATGAAACTTTGTCTGTGTGTGTTTGTCCATTACCTATAGACTCCAAAATGGCTGAACCGATTTTCTTGAAAATTTACACAGTTGTACTATAAGTGTCTGCCTGTATGTCTGTATTTTTTTCAGCCCTTTTATTTTAGTTTTTACTTCGGGTTTGGCTCTAAGTAGGTATAATTGTAGTTCTTAGTCTCAGCCATGATACCATTTACTCAGAGGTCTTATTTAGCCTTCAAAATTCAGTTTACGATGAAAAAAACTTATTTGATATCAATACCAGGAAATCAAAATTTGACTTACATCCATTCATTTTTCTTTCAGTCTTTCGTGCCAACGTCCAAAGAGTCTGAGCTCCAGGAGCATGGATTAGTTTTAAAGCGTTTATTACACCCGGGCAACGCCGGGCTATACTGCTAGTTATGATATAATTGAAGAAATTCTAAAGTGGTTTGCTGAAGGATTCTTTTCCTAACAAGATTAAATAAATTTAGACTGATTCATTTTTTACAAAACCAGAATTGTTTTTAGATTGTAAGAATACTTTTTACAATAATGACTATGTGATACAAGTCTTACTAATTAATCCATAGCTGAGGAGAGAAGAGATGGATTCATACTTTCCCCAAGGTTATCTGCATGTAAGTGAATATAACAGACCCAAGAAACAGACCACCTGCACATCCAAGCTTACAGCACTTAGATTTCCTAAGAGGTCACCCATCTAGGTAATGACCAGGCTTGACATTGCTTAGCTTTGTTGATCATATAGAAACCAATATTTCAATATGATGTGGCAGTAAGCATTAAAATAAATTTAGGTGTCAAAAAGTAATACTTAAAATCAGAGACATTTAAAATTTCTAGGGCATATAAGGAAAGAGAGCTTGGAGAACTTGAAACTTAGGACATAATGAAGGCTAGAGAAAAAGAGGAAAGCAACGAATGATCTACCTAATGAGCTTGATTAAGAAAGATAGCAAAAGGACAAAACTTACTTTAAAAGGCAGTTGTGGAGAGCCATGATCGTCCACTTCCTAAGAAGAAGATTTTTTTCTGTTGACTTAAATAAATATAATTGGATATTAGTGAAAAAAATGAAATATCTTTCCTTCTGTGGTCAGGCTATGATGCATGCTTAACTCCAGGAAGGGAGACCACCCTTGGCAGCACATAGCCCATTGCATTTATTTAAAGTGGGAGGACTTGGATCAATCCTTTATGTCTACGACGTCCCAAACAGGGAATGCTAATGCAGACTGAACATTAACAATTTTTGTCACAGAATTCAAATTCACGTAGGAGGCAGGGGCATAAATTGACCCTGTGTCAGATTTGCTCTCATGTGAATAAAAAAAAAACCTCTACCTTTGTTATCAACTGCCACTCTCATACACTAGTAAACAACTTTTGCTCAGGTTGTTTCTTAAAGGAAATAGGGTAGTTTCATGCATGTTATTTCCAAACAAAATTAAAAAAGAAAACCGATACAAAGTTTTATTTATTACCTAGCAATTCCATTATCTTACTAAAAGTGAGAAATATATATAGCGATAAAAAAAAATTAAAATTTTCTCAACTATTTCGTAAGTTTAAATTCGGTAAAACGATTAATGAATAAAAAAAGGTTAATTGGCTGATGCAGGGGAAATCTTTCTCTTTAAATCTAAGTGAAAAAAATTAACTGATTCGTCAATTAAGTTTGTTTGTTTGAAGTCTTTAGAGTTTAAATTTTTTTCCATAAAATTTAAATTTCAGAGTGCAAAAAAGTTATCAACAAAGAAGTTGAAAATGTGAACGAGATGCAATTACTTTGACTTCATTTAAGGGGTGGTGACGGGCTGCGTAAACTTAGACTCTACTCTACACTACAGTGCAGTACACCCTTAGCTTAACGACTATCAACGAGAAGCTACTACAAGTAGTTCTTCTTAACTAAGGAGTAAATACAATTCAGTTAAGTAGCGATCGTGCAAAAAGAAAGTGTAAATTGCCATATTTAATTTAAATTTCAAAACCTGGCATTGAAAAATAGGTAGCGAACGAGGACTATTCATGAAAGACTATTTTTTATTTTTTATGCTATCGACATAGTGGTAATTAATACATGTTAGGTTTTTTTAAATTGATAAATGCAAATTTTAGTTTAGTTTTTTAGTATAAATAAGTAAGAATAAAATTTTGTGGACTAACCAAAATAAAAATATAAAATAAAAACAGAGAAAACGGAGGTTTTAAAAACAAAATAATAAACAAAAATAAGATCTAAGTAAGTAAAATAGTTAAAAATCATAAAAAATTAATGTTTCCCTTTTTATACAGAGCAAGTGAGATACTAACCCGCAATAGAGCTGTCACCCCAAAAACCACTTCCGCATCCAATTCTCACAGTTTTGGGACATTTCCCACTTCCCTGGTTGTGGTGGTTGAATCGTTTTACCTCCTGAACAACACTTAAATTCTTCAGAAACAAGCAGTGCCTGTTCCAGTTCAAACGTAAACAAATATTTTTCATTAATCTCATTCTCATTGTTCTTTACCTTCAAATGAAAAAGAAAAATAATGTCATTTAACAATAAAACAAATAACAAAAATAAAAAAAATGGTTTACAGAATTTTAAACCGAAGAAAAATAATGACTTCTTTTCATTAATTTGGTAAGTAACGAGGAAAAAGAAAATTAAAAATATTTTAGCTGAACGAAACTAAGTCTACTCAATTATTTGCCTGTTTTACTGGACAAAATAAGACAACATTATTTTATTGCATGACTTTTAGTTAAAAATGCTCACTTTTTCCAGTAGTAAATTAAAAAAAAAGAAGATAAATTTATCTAAACAAACTATGGACTATAATGATTGGTTTTTTCTAGCAGAATGAAATGCGGTAGTTGACACGCGTCATTTTTAAAGACCTAATATACATTAGGTCTTCAGCCGAATGTGGCACATAAATGCAAAAATCTCTAGAAAGTAAATTTAGAAATTTTAAAATAAATAACTCTGAAAGTATAAATAATAAAGATAATATTTATTTTATTATATTATATTAAAATTACTTCTTTAAATCTTTTTGGCTTCTGAATTAATATTTTAATGCATACTAATATTTTATCTAAGTAGTAGAATAAGCACATTAGTAAAATTAAAGCATTATATTTTTGCATTGTGAGTATTGTCATTATTATTATTATTACTATTATTATTATAAACATAATTATTTTATTAAGTCAAGCACAGATAGTTTATTCGAGTTAAGTACAATTAATTGTTAAGTGGGGGTGCTTTATTGTCAGTAGACAGATATGATATAGCGGCCATTATGTACACGCATGCGCTCTGCATCATATAATGAGGCGACTTTGATGGAGATCAATATGCTATGGCAGTCTGGCAGATTGGGTAGAAAATGGATCTGCCTTTTCTCCTCTGGCTGGTCCTGGTCTTCGTTCACATTCTCCTAGTGCTGCTATCGCCGAAAAAGAAGAAGAAGCAACAGCTGTTTCTGTCGCAGACAATCGCACATTATCCACGACCAAAGCAATTACTACTATCGTTCCTCCACTTTCATCATCAAGAAAGAGCGTATTCATATCTTTTCTTTTGCTGTCACTTTTTATTGCTCGCTACGCACTTTTTCACCGTCGTTGATTTTAGTTATTTTCCCCTGTGCTACTTGTTGTTTTATCCAGCATTTGGTGTGTAACTAAACACTGCAAATAATATTGTATAGACTTGACTAATTTCTCTTGCTGTGATGAAAAGTGATATTAAAAAATATAAAATTGACAGAACTTTTGGGACTATTAAATTAGTGACTACACAGTCAGCTGTCTAGAGACTTGACAGTGCTGATTGCAGCAAAACGCAACATAAAAACATTGGTTTCTTTTTCTTAGACATAAAATTAAAGCATGATAATACTCTTGATCGATTTTTATTATTCATTGAAATATATCAGTTCAGCATAAGCAGATACTGTTACATTTTTTAAAAGAACATAAGCCATAACTTAAATTTAAAGAGCAATTCCGTAATTGAGTAAACAAACGAAAAAAAAGAAGCTTCACATACGTACACATTACTTGATATCAATTAGAGAGGGAGAGAGAGAAAAGGTCGATAGTTGTTCAATAAAACGTTTTTTTTTTCTTTAGAATATTATAATTTTGTTAAATAATTTGTGCATATATTTTTCTTTAAGATTTTTTTCTTTTACATTTAATTTTTACACGTTTTAATATAGTTCTGAGTTCATTGTATTCGTTTTTGTTTTGGCTTCCGCTTGTTTAACATCTTCATACATTTACGCTAAAAAAAATGACTTAAAATTTTCCTCATTTATGTAAGTGATTTTTAGTCGTTATTTCATTACTAAAAAACCCATTTAACTCGAATGTATACATATCTACGTCTCTTCAAACATCCACATACTTAGATAGTCGTTCTCTCTCTCTCTCCCTCATGTAACCCTCACCTAGTTTAGTGAGGGATAGGAGCAGTAAAATTTTTAACTGTCATTGTATCTCTTAGTGCGTGCTGCAGGCTAACTAGCTAGGGTAGTCGCCCTGTACATTTAACTTGATCTTTTTCTCCTACCCCACCCTGTTCTCTTTAATATTATTTGTGAGGTTTTAAGTTAGAGGAAAAAAAAAAGAAAAAAAAAACAACAAAACTCTCTTCTCTCTTCACCACTGATCCCATCCACTCCCCCACCCGTTCTTAAAACTATCCCAAAAAAAGTTAGGGGACAGAAAAAGGACAGTTAAAATAAGAAAATATTTGCAGCACTGCCAGCCAACACTACCAAAAGTTATATTCAAGAAACAGCAGCTATGGATTCGGATTTGGGCGAGACGGTGTATGGAACCCAGGAGGAGGGACACGTTATGTCGGAGAAGGTGCAGTCGTTGGCAGCTAGCATCTACAAGGAGTTCGAACGGATGATCAAAAAATATGACGAGGACGTCGTGAAGGAGCTGATGCCGTTAGTGGTCGGTATCCTGGAAAACTTAGATCTAGCCTTCTCGGAAAAGCAACAGATAGAGGTCGAAATAGAACTGTTACGAGACGACAATGAACAGCTATTGACTCAGTACGAGAGGGAAAAACAGCTTAGAAAAGGCGCAGAACAGGTATGCATCATAAAATCATTTTATATACCTTTTAGTAGTTTTATAACAAGTTCCTATATATAATGTGTGTGTGTATACTGCAAAATTTTTTATGTACTCTTAAAGACTTAATGAATGTTATTGTTCTTCCTTATACCTGATCACAATTTTTGTTTTGAAAATGTTCATTTTTTATGATAATGGCAAGTCTTTGTTTATATATTTTTATTTGCAGAAACTAAGATTTGAATGATATTTTGTGTTGAAATGATGAGGTCTAAATTATCTATGAATGATTTTCGATAACAACTCGTTAAAAAAAACAAAAAAAAAAGCCCCAAGGAAACTCTTCAATCGACATACACAGTCATAAATGAGACACAACCCAATATTTTGTACTTAAATACGAAAAAATGGTGAAAAGTTTGATACATTTCTCAAAATATGACACATCAGAATTGATTTATTTTTTTTTTGTATCTCTTCTTGGTCGTGCAAAGAATTCAGCACCATATATTGTTTCAGGATTTTTGTTTGTCATCTTATTTGCTTTTTAGTTTATTTTACTCTTGGTGAAATGTTCCAGTATCAGCAATTGTTTTACAAAAAAAAAGAAAAAATTAAATGATAAAACAAAAATGATAGCTGTTTAAAATTTTACTTGTGATCTTTATTATTTTGATACACTCATCAAGTCACTATTCTTAAATCTTTGTAGAAGTTACATTTACATTACATTTACAATATGGCAGTCCGAGGAAGAAAGAAAAAAATTAATTTGAATAATGTAAATTTTAAATTTCTATAAAAGATTGGCAATTTAAATATTCTGATTTCTGAAAATGTCAGTTTTTCAATTGCTGAACAACAGTAACAAACACTTAATCTGATGTTTATAAAAAATGTATATATTCCACGTCATATGGAGATTTGAATTGCTGTACCTGTGGTGGTGCGGACACCTAAAATGACTTCGCCTCTCGAATCGTTCTTCGTTTTAGAGAAGAATAAACATATGCTTAAACACCAAACTTGAAGTTTTTCGTTCATTACAACGATTGTCCTTAAGTTTAAAAGCCTCTCCCACATTTTATCACATGTATCTCAGAAATGTTTCATAAGAAGAATAACTTTTTTTTCTTTTAGGCGTTTAACATGCTTTGGTAATTTCCAGTAGAGACATAATTTTTAAATATTTATTTTTAACAAAATATACACTTTCAAGCTTGCTTAATTCTTTTTTTTTTTTTTTTTTTGTGAGGGTACCATTGTTTTTTAACTAGTACTTTTAATTTATGGATCTTTAGCAAAAAGTTAACGGATATCTTGATCAAGTATTTTTTCCTTTGACCATTTCTGTATAAAACTGTTACCATATTATTCCAGAAATAGTCAAAAGAAGATTAAGGACCTTAATTTAAGGTCTCTTCTACTTCCACCAAAGCCCAACAACAAATTATGAAACTTTTTTTCTAAGAAACAGTTCCTCCATATTCCTTATTGAACACTTTTTCTTTTGCTTTTTCATACATGATGATAGATTTTTCATCTATAAAGGAAAGAAGCTCCAAATTTTGCTGTAAGCATGTCAAATCCTGACATTGAAATCCGAATATAGACATACATTGGGAATTTAAAAATGTTGGAGTACCATTTTTTTAATTTTTTTTTTATTTTAAAAAAAATTTGTTTTTGTAAAATGAGACAATACGAAATAACTTTTAACACATCGTAAGGTGAAGAAATATGACATTTTTTAATTTTGCAAATCAGTTACCGAGCCAGTCCAGCATTTTTGTCGCATGCTTGCGCGTTACGCTTCAGTAAGCTAAGCACCCTAACTGCCTTTATCGTAGGTACTGTTTTATTTATTATAGCTTTTCGGATTAATGGAATTAAAAAAAGTGGCTCAGCTAGTTGATCGACTTGATTTTTATAATAAACTCTTTCTCTCTCTTTTTTATCAAAACATCCTGGAAAACAATGATGTCTTTGTTTTTCAACTGACTCGTATTTCCTACTAGGAGAGTAATTTTAAAAAAAAATGTTTAATTATAGAAAATTATTTTTTTTAATTTATTTTATTGACTTGATGATTGTTGAAATAAAAAAAAGGTCCTTGTTGCCAGAATGTGATCTTAAAAAAGGGAAAGTCAATTGAATTCGGAATTTCCGTTATACATTTTTTTTTTTTTTTTACTGAAATTCTTGTTTCAATAGCTTTCTCTATTCTCTAATACGAGGATAAAATTGTTAGCATATAAAAATTTTAGTTGAACTTAAATAATTTTATTATTAAAAGGGTTAAGTTCGACTGAATGTTATCTTTGTTTCTCAGTTGAATCTGAAACCTATTCATTCATTATAAGATGGTACTTTTTACTCAACTTACTGGAAGGGCAAGGTTTCAAAATTACTTTGGTATTATTATTTTTTTACTAACTTTACCAATATAAAGTGGAAATATTTTTTAGTCTGTGCAACCCCCTATTTTTATTTTATTTTTTATTTTAACTAGAAGCCTGTTGATTTTTTTTTCTTTCATATTCTCCTAGCTATAGTATATCATCACAAGATATTAGTTAGCCTGTAATTATTATCAAGAATTCATTAATTTAAAGTATAACTACTTTATTAAAAATATCAATTTCAAAGTGATGATGGATCACTTCAGTGAATTGAAAGACCATGTTTATTAAAATCAACATATTTTAAACATCTCAAGCTGACAACACATTCCAGGTTTTTCTCCATCCTCTTTGTAAAGAAAGAGCCACTTGCTAACATGTTACAACAAAACTGCCTTCTAAACTTAAACATATTGGAGGCATACAAACAAGAATTCATATCATCATGGCTATTGTGGCAATGCATATAAAAAAATATTTAATTTGAAAAATAATTGTAGATTTGATTAATGAAATATTTTTAGTTTCCATATTTCTTCCACTTAGTCTGCTTAAGACAATTGACAAAACTTAGAATGTTTAACTTACTCCAGAGAAGATGTTAATGTAAAATGATGTATCATTTTAACGAGCAATTACTTGAAATAATACAATACCTAAGTAGATTTCTTTAGTATAATTAAAATGTATAGCATTGTTCATTTAAAACAACTTTAAGGTTAACATTAAAACAGCACATAAATTGTTCATGGTAAAATTTTTAAACTCATTATCCAACATGTTTACAAAAGATAAGTAACTTCAAATAAAAATGATAAAAATAAATAAAAATGTACTTTGTTTTTATTCACACATAATATATTGGAAAAAGATTTTAAAATCTCATAAATTTGGCATTATCATAAAATAGTAGGCAAGATCAGTTTGTGTAACATTTTAAAACCCTGTGCTATTAATTTCTTTTACTTATTTGTCCAGCTTTTGAGAAAATATTCTAAATCTAGCAACTGTGCCAAATCTATGCAATAGTGGATCAGATCTAAAGATGGTATAGAGTGACACACTTTTCAAAATGTCAGTCAGTTAAGTGCCATATGTGATACACGTTTGGGTGATCATGTCTCGAAAGAGACATGACTGAATGGGCAGAAGATCATCCCGCAGTAGGTTGCCATTGCTTTCTGCGGTAGACTGGTTGCCGACCAAGGCTATAGAACCCAATCTGTCCTGCTATTTAACCCATAACTGGAAGGAATAGATGGATTAATACCTTTCCCAAGAGTATTTGTGCATAAGTGAATGCAATGAATTCGGCTGGAATTTGAACTCGGCTTCCGATTTCTCGTTCTGAGCCGATATCCAATAAAAATGCCAGTTCTATAAGATATCACTCAATAAATTCTGGGTCTAACTAATAAAACAACTTTTAGGCAGAATTTGACTTTATTCATCAACATAGTCTCCTTCTGGGGTGGTACACTGATTCCAATGCTTCTCTAACAATTCAATACCTTTTTTGTAGAACAATTTGTCTTTGGCCTCAAAATATGCCTCAGTTTCTGATATCGCTTCTTCATTGGAGCCAAATCTCTTTCCCTGAAGCATTCTTTTGAAGTTTGCAAACAGCCAGTAGTCACTGGGGGTCCGATCTGGAGAATAGGATAGATATGGAAGCAATTCAAAGTGCAATTCATGTAGTTTTACCATCATTGCTATTGACTTGTGACACAGTATGTTGTCTTGGTGAAAGATCACTTTTTTCTTATTCATTTGTGGCTGTTTTCTGGTGATTTCTTTATTCAAACACACCAGTTATGCTATATAATATTTACTATTGATGGTTCTTCCTTTCTCAAGGTAATCGATGAACAAAATATCTTGTGCATCCCAAAATACAGAGACCAAAATCTTGCCTGCTGATGTTTGCATCTTTGGTCACTTTGGATGGCTTTCACCTGTTGCTGTCCACTCAGCTGACTGCCGATTTGACTCCAAAGTGAAGTGGTGGATCCATGTTTCATCCATTGTCACTTTTACGCAAAAGCTCCTTGTTGCGTTGAAATAGTTGCACACAATGCTTTGAATTGTTGAGTTGTTTTAGATTGTGAGCAAACGTGGCACCCACTTTGAACACAGCTTTCTCATTGATAAACGTACATGCAAAATGGTGAATACACACTTGTAATATGCTTAGCTCCTCTGCTATTTCACGCAACTTCAATTTACGATCGACCAAAATGAGTTTGTGGATTTTTTGGTGTTTTCTGGGATAACTGCTGATTTTGGGCAACCTGTGTGTTCAGCATCATTTATATTTGTATTTAAAGTCGGCATACCACCTCTTAGCCATTGTTTCCGATGTAGCAGAATCTGAATAACTTATCAAGCCACTGCTTTGTTTCAACAATATTTTTCCTCATCAGGAAGCAATGCTTTAACTCATGAAATTCAGATTTTTCCATTGTTTTGAAAATTTGCAATAATAGCTTCACTTAAATAACTGTAATTTGTAAACTAATAATCTGATTGGGCCCAAATTTTGTCATGTGCCATTTGAAGGTTAGTACTTCATGAAAATCATAGATTTTAGTGGTGCCATCTATATGTCAGGCTCAGAACTTATTGAGTGTTGTTATATTTTTCCCCTGCAATTAAAAGTAAGTTATGATTACATCAGTTTTGTCTTAATAGCATTGGTTTAATTTTTTTTGTCTTCATTGGTTAATAGGAGTATGAAACCCTTAATTCAGCTGCATTGAAAGTTTTGTCTATAAACAAAGGCCAAATATCAAAGAGCTGATGCATGATAGGAGTTACCCATTGATGACAAGCCCATGCTTCATTCTTTATGTAGTGGTGAAATCAAAATGAACATAATTCTTCTATCTGTTAGGTTCATATGTATTAATATCAATATTGACTCTGAAATTGTCTTTGAATATTATTGAATTTAACTATCTAAAGGTGTAAAAGATAGACTTTTGCAAATTTCTTTAATCATGTAAGTTTATAGTCTCTTGAAGGAAATTTTAAAAGTACTTAATCTTTTTAGATGATCATAAAACAAATGTTAATTTTTATGAAAATAAAACTATGCCCCACATAGACTTTATTTTTTTTTTTTTTTTTTAATCAATTTTTGATAAAATCATTACTCACCTTGGTAATTGTAATTTTTGGATAAGTTTAGTAAAATAAACCAGAATTTAAAAGAATAAAAAAAACAAATTGCATGTTTTTATTGTTTCACGTGTTTATATTAAAGTAGATAGAATTTTTTTTCTTTCAAGAAAAATTACTTCATTTTAACACAATGTCCAATTGTTTTTTTTTTTTTTTTTTTAACATGTACCTTTTATTTTATGCAAACATATCTTTAACTGTAGAACTTGACTGACTACTTTCCTTTTGCATACCTGTTCGGGAGAAAGGATAAACAATGAAATCACCTGATAGCGGAATATTTTTAAAGAAAAGTTTTGACAAATATACATTTTGTACACTTAAAAAAATGTAGGTGAGGTAACAATAATTCTATTTGCAGACCTTGTGTAATATTGATGATGTTATGTAGAATTTGTTTTAGTTGTGTATGTTGATAAAACTAAAATTGTAAAATTTAATTGGTGGCTTTTCTATAAAGTATATACTACAGATTTGTGGAGTGCACAAAAATCTGATTACACAATAAATAAAAGTTATAGATGCATTTCATTTCAAGCATTCTAATTTGTAATCTACTATATAAAATTATAAAATAATTTCTAAATCTGCCATTAAATATTTTACAACATTTTCTTTTGTATCAAGAGACGGGTAACTAAAAAAGTAAATAGTCTTCCTGGGATTAAATGTATACCTTTATACCAAATACTAGTTACAGTGATAAGTGTGATACAAAAGTTGAAATATGTTTTATTAGATATAGGAAATCAATGACAAATCTGATATTGGATGAGCAGTATAATTATGATTAAGTGGCTGTATATTGATTTCTTCAGAAATTATTTTCATTAAGAATCTATTTAAATAAGCAGCAGATATTTGTGTGTTTCTTTGTTTTTTTTTTTTTTTTTTTTATTATCAATATTAAGGAAACTACAATGACTGTTTTTGAAGAAAGAAAAATATTTTGGAATAACATTAATATTTCCTAATTTATTAGAAATAGAATAAAATAGCAGTAATTTTTTTAACTATAAAGTATTATATTAGTGTTCACAAGGAGAAAAAAATCAAGTGGCCATTGTTAGGTTTCATTAGATAGTAGCAAAGCTAGTCTTAAACAAAATATACTTTTTATGTTACTACATTGGTAATTTGTTTTTATTACCGTTTAAAGTTTATTGTTTACAGTTTTTTCATATTAATGATTTTGCAAAATTTTCAAATTCATATGATCTCAGATATGACAGCAACCCGAAACATTAAAATACTGGCGTTAAAACTAGAATGAATAGAAATCTATTTAGATTACTTGTTACAACTTCAGTTGAATTCCTCTTCCCTCCAGTTATGGGTTAAATAACAGGACAGATTAAGTTCTATAGCCTTGGCTGGCAACCAGTCTACCGCAGAAAGTAATGGCAACCATGTGCATTGTGGTGCAGTGGATATCAACTCGGAACGAGAGATTGGAGTACCGAGTTCGAATTCCAGTTGAATTCCTTACACTCGCTTACATGCAAATACCCTTGGGAAAGGTATTAATTCGTCTCTTCCCTCCAGTTATGGGTTAAATAACAGGACAGATTGGGTTCTATAGCCTTGGCTGGCAACCAGTCTACTGCAGAAAGCAATGGCAACCTACTGCGGGATAATCTTCTGCCCAGTCAGTCATGTCTCTTTTGAGACATGATCAATCAAGCATATATCAGGTATGGCACTTGACTGACTGACTGACTGACTGTTACAACTCATTTTATGTAAATTTATTGATCACATATAATACTGTTATCCCTGTTGAGCAACTATTTTTGAAAATTTGATTCACTTATAAATCTAACTTCAAATTTTTCTTGACAATAACCAGAAATAGTTCATTTATTGCTATCTACTTAATTACAATTTTATCTATTTTTCCATTGAGGTGGCTAATACTTAAGTTATTGAAAAAAGTATGTTAATTTTCACTGCTTGATTCTAATATACTTAGTATTTTTATATTTATGTTGAAATATTGTAGAATATCTGTTTTAGTACCTAAAATAGAACAAAAGAGTATACAGTATATTCCTTATGATGGTTTGTTTTTAATTAAGATAGCTGAGAAATATTTTACATCAGATTTTCTTTACTTGTGAAATAGCTGTATACACACATTCAAATATTCTTACCTCTATTTTTGTCAAATCTGAACATATTCCATTTTATGATAAGCTATAGACTTAGTTTTTATTACAACAGTGTGAGCAGGTTGGTTTTTATATTGCTTTAGAAATTGTAATGGTTATTTTGAAAATGCTTAACTTGTACATTTTTATTAAATCTCTCATACCAAAGACATCTTAAACATGTGTTTGAGTAAATATCTAAGCAAGAATTATAAAGTTTTACTCTTCCATATTTTAAACATGACAAAGTACTTTGTTTAAATTTTAAGAATAATGTGTAAACATTTTCATAAACTAATGAATGTAGATGATTTTGTAAAATACAAATTGACTTTTTGCCAATAAATATTTCAAACATGACTCTGGAATTATGTAACTAAATTATATAAAATTTCTTCTTTGCTTTAGTAAGTTAATATCTTAATACTCTGTAATATATATTAAATTCTCACACATCTTAAAATTCGATATGGATGGTATGGCTATTGAAATTGTCAAATAATACTTTATTGAAAAAAAAATTAAACTTTTCTGCTTTAATATTTCATTGAAGACCATAGAATAGGGAGAATGAAAGAAAAGTTCTATGGTTTTTATTATTGTATTCCCAAATTATTGATTTCAACTGAATTATATAAGAGAAGTATATTGAAGTGAAAACTTGTCTCAAAGGAAGTACAGATATTTACATGATTATTAAATTTTCTTTTTAGTTGTTTGTTAGATTATGGCATATTTTTACACTTATCTGCCTTGTCTTGTCAACAAAAATTTTCGCCATTTATACATTCAATTTTAGAAATTTAAAATAAAACTTCTGAGCAATATAAACTAAAACTAAGTAAACCAAATAGACAGAACTATGCATAAAATAATACAAATTTAAAAAAAAAAAAATCTTATGAATTTCAAAATATTGAGTTCCTGTTAACTTGATGGGATCTGTGAATTTTTACAATTTCATTAACTCTTTCAAAGAGTTATCAGTTAACTTTCTCATAGCCAGTTAGTCCTTAATACTAATTTATCAATTATTGGGATAAATCTACTGCTTATATTTGACTAGTTTTAAAGTGAAAACATAAATCTTGAGAAGGACTTGTTAATATAATTTTTAATGTTGAAAAATTTTTTACTTTGGTCTCGCATTAAATCTAACCTTGTATTTAACTTTCTCTTATGAAGAAGAATATGGATCCAGTTCATGACAAGGAATATCATTTGTTGAAAACCTGGCTTCACCAAACCCATTAAATCTAAATTTTACTTCATGAAATGACTCACGTCACCAAAATATCTAAACATAGAAAATTAAAGAGCGATAACTATTGTATCTGAATAGTGCTTAAATTATGTATCATTTAAAAATTACACAAGTGAATTTGATTTTTGCTTAATGATTAACAAGTCAGTTGGTTTAAGAGGGTTATTTGATATTGAAATGAGTTAAAGCCAGGAATTCTTTTTTTTTTTCTCCAATGAAAATTAAGTATAATAAAAGGATTTTAAAAAAATGAAAACAGAAGACTTTAATTTTTGTTTATATTTCTGAGATGAGATATTTTAATTATGTACACTATTTGTATTGTTTGAATTGTTCCCTATTCAGTGTTTCAACTGTTGTGTAGTCCAGCTTTCTGCAGGTCTTTGGTATTTCAAATTGAACCCTTTATTCCATCTACTGAGGTAGATTGTTCTTGTTCAACAATAGAAGTGAGGGATGAGTTAAAAGGTAGATAACTGATATCTAGGAGACATGGTGTGTGAAACTAGAACAATTCTACTCTGGTGGATGAAATAAAGTTTAATTCATAATTCCAGACACCTTAAGAAGGCTGGAGAATACATTGGTTGAAATGTCTTGAATATGGCAACAAAAAGGACAACAATGTGAATAGTGTAAACTTCCTTTAAATAGTTAATTTGTTTACACATATTTTGAAAGGGAAAATATTTAAATGAGTTTGTTTTTTGTCTTAATTTTTTTTGCATTTAAATATGCCTAAAATAAAATGAAAATATTAAGCAACATTATTACAGGAATATACAATTAAATGATGAATTTATAGAGAAAAAGTATTTATTATCATAAATAAGCAAAACAATTTTTAATGTTATATAATTTCAAAAAAAGAAGCTCACTTCAGATATAAAAGCTATCCCCTTTTATATTCGCTGTTATGATTGCTTCTAGAGGTAATATCTACACAAGCTTATTTGGGCTTTGGATTTGAAGTCACTCAAGGTGGTTATGGAAGCATCTGCCTCCTTTCCTCTTAAATATTTTTGTAGAATTGGTGATTTGTTATACAAATTTAAGTTTTTACTCTTTGTTCAGTGTGTGTGTGTGAGAGAGAGAGTGACCATACTTACAACGTAAACCCAAATTCTGGATTTCAATGCTTATGCTTATTTTAATGGGGGCTTAAGATTCTCCTGTAAGAAAATAGTTTTCCTTAAATGTAAGATACTTCCAGTTTAATTTTATGAAATCACTGTCTGGCTATGAATGTGCACATGTCTAGCTAGCAGTGTTTGTCAGTTAATATAGCAGTTAACCTTGGTTTACTTTACTAATTGTAACTAAACGGCTTGGGATTGTGTGGTGAGTATGTTTAAACTTTCACTGTTTCTCAGTTGGTCACTTGTGGATTGGTTAGGTTTCTCTGACATAAGTTATCTGCTTTGATCCAAATCCAATGATTATAATTTCAAGGCTTGTCTTTGATGTTCTGTAGTTTGGTGACTTAACTAGCCAAATTGTTCTTTCTCTGAACATCTGATTAATTTGGCATATCCATCTACTTAGAAAACTTACAGCAGAAACTTAAACTGCATGTCAAGTTTTTTTACTTAGTGAATGCTTTGGTGTCTGAGAATATAACCAACTTTATTGATTTCATCTCAATAGTTGAAAGCATTGTTTCACTGTAGATTTATACAATAGTATAGATACATCTAGCAAATGTTACTCAGTAATTGCATATACTAAAATATCAGGCATCAATCATTGGCTGTTTGTTGATCCAGGAACCATTGGAGAAATTATGGTAATGATAATCTAAGTTATTAAAAATAATTCTGGCACCAAAAATGAAGTTCATAAATAATAAAAAAAAAACTTATCTATTGTGAACATAAATATAATCAATATAATTTACTTGCTTATATTTAATTAAATTTTCAGTAATCATCAGCCATCACAAAATCTGCCAAAACTCAATGTTATCTAGAATTTCTTTTCTATGTAGTTATAAAAGATACTAATGTTTGGAAAATTAAACTGTATTCTTAATTTTTTTTTTTTTTTTTTTTTTTTTTTTTTCAAGTTTTTAATTTTTGTTTAAAAATTTACCAAATTATTTATTTTACCATTTTCAATTTATGCATAGATTATATAATATGAATGTCTAAAGGAAAATTAACATTTTTCTTAGAATGTAATTCTAGTAAAAACAATTACATTTCATACAAGTAAACAATTTTTATCTCTTATATACCATTTAATAAAGGCTTACAGAATTTATTAAATATCTGAATTAAAATTGGTATATAAATTTTAACTTTGTTTTATTTATGTATTATATTTTCAGGGGCTCCATTGGGCTCCAATAACCAACCAGGTTAGAAAAACAATTCAAATAAAGCCTATATTGATTAAAAGTTCAGACAAATCTTTTATTTTGGAAATACTTAAATTTCATTGTCTTCTTCTCTTTGCTTGGGTAGCATGACAGTTTATAATTTATAGAATTAATTTCACTTATTGGGTATGAGGATATTTGTTTTTTTTCTGTTACGGTTAATTTTTTTCTTTTATAAGAATTTCTATTTTGAGGGAATAGCTTTCCAGGTTTTAATGTTTTGGGTGATTTCATATGGGTTATTACATTTTGCATGTCTTTTTTTTTTTTTTTTTTTTTTTTTTTTTAAATAAGATAAATTGTCAAAACACATTTTCTTATAACAACTAATAGTATACATTTTACATTTGCTAATGCACATAAACCTGAAAAAAATATCTAATCAATATAAAAAACAAAAAATTCTGATTTACATTTTTGCACCTCCATAATGAGAACTGTTATATGACGGGCATTTACTTTGTACTTGTTTAGTTATATTGCTAATCTTAATAAATTTATTTATTTGTTTATTTTTTTTAAATTTTTTTTAATTTTTTTTTGGACACTTTAAAATTTTAAGACTGAATTTTTGGTTTGAATTTCTGGGCTGAGAAGTTATCATTATTTACAGTATTTATATTTAGACTATTGTCCTCATCTTTGTTGCTTTTATCACAACATTTCAGCCATTTTGCACTCTGGCCTTCTTCAGATATACGCTCTCATACCCTGATTGAGCACTATGGAAGAATGGTAGACTTTGAAAAACAGTAGCTACTCTCGCATACACGCATCACTCATTCACTAATTAGAGCACACTGGCTATTGGGTGTGTATAATGACAATATACATGCTAAAAAAGGCTGCCTTCTTCTATCGAACACCCATAGCCCAGAGGTAGAATCGCCAACTGATGCCAATTCGGTCGGATTTCAATCCTGGGTTAGAAGCAATCGGAGTCTAACCGTACTGATTTGCTGTGATACAGCGAAACAAATCCGTCTGCGGATGACTATATATATAT
>JBBBDQ010030670.1:0-27500 GCA_037127315.1 Ascarosepion bandense
TAGCCTCAAAATCATCTTGTTTTACTGAAATTAGAAGGTTATTCATATTGTTTAGGTTTGTTGTCGGTCTAGAAGCCGTGATTGGACCAGAATTGCACGACTAGCCATTGTTTACGTTTGTTGTCGGACTAAAAGTCGTGATTGGACGAGAATTGGACGTCTAGACCTCAAAATCATCTTATTTTATTGTAATTGCAAGGTTATTCAGATTGTTTACGTTTGTTTTCATACTAGAACGTGTGATAAGATACAACTGGACGAGCAGCCGTCAAAATCATATTGTTTTACTGTAAGTGCAAGGCTATTCATATTATTGACGTTTTTTGTCGGACTAGAAGCCGTGATTGGACGACATTTGGACGACTAGCCCTCAAAAGCATCTTGTTTTGCAGAAAGTGCCAGGTTATTCATATTGTTTACGTTTGTTGTCGGGTACAAGCCGTGATTGGACGATAATTGGACGACTAGACTTCAAAATCATCATGTTTTACAGCAATTGCAAGGTTATTCGTATTATTTACATTCGTTGTCGTGTTGGAAGCTGTGATTGGACCAGAATTGCACGACGAGCCGTCAAATTCGTCTTGTTTTGCTGTACTTACAAGATTATTCATATTGTTTACGTTTTTTGTTGGACTAGAAACCGTGATTGGACGACAATTGGACGACTAGCCCTCAAAGTCATCTTGTTTTACTGAAAGTTCAAGGTTATTCGTCTGTTATATATCGACAAACAACAAACACGCATATATATAAAAATATAAGTTATATTTTTATTAATGACGATGAATCGTGTAGAATAGGGAACAGAGAATTGAGAGAGCGCGCTTCTAATGGGTTGACGGGAGTGTAGTCTGCCTGTGGTGTTTCTCTCTGCTTAACTTGCCGTTCTCTGCTACTCTCTCTCTGGCGAATCCGCGTACCGAGGTCTTTATATAATCTTCCAGAACCGGGATTTTTTCTTCCGGTTTTGCCTCGCCCACGCACGCCCACGTAATTCTCAGAGACATCTGTTCTGTTTGCCTCTGTAGTTATTTCCGCTGCTGCCGGAAATAAGGTCAAACGACATCCGTTCCTTTCAACGACCGGAAACACCCTCGCTTGCATCAGCCTTCCTCGGGTGGGGCCAGATTGTTATATTACATTCCTCGCCCTCCCATTTTCAAAAATGTTCACCTAAGAACATTTTAAGCGCAACACCCTCACACTCCTCCCCATGCCACACAAGCCCGACAATTGTATAAAACATGTGCACACCTAAACAACAAAACATGTGCATGCCGAAACAAAAAAAAACAACAAAAAATATATATGGGAGCCTACATCGGCAACCCAACAATGTTCGTGTCCATCGTGAAAATTGTTCTACCAGCTCGATGTTTCATTGTTCTTTTTTTTTTTTTTTTTTTGATATCCATTTTCACAGAATTGGGTAAAGTTCTTAAAAATGTTCATTTTCTTTCTCGACTCTGTCCATAAGCGTAGACGCCTCAATGCACGACCACATGATCATAGGCGGTAACCGCGCCCCAGTTTCTAAACTGACATCGAGTAAATGACCTTTGACCAACACCATGCGTGTTTCTGCTCGAGTTTATTGTTACACATGTAACTTCATTTAATTTAATTTAATTTCAAACATACTATGTTTGAACACAGAAAAATGGCCATTATCTGCAGTACATATCATTCATAGTCTGACCGAGAAATGTTCAATAGAAAATGAAGAAAATTACCCTGATTCCAACGTTAATCCGCATGCAATTTACTTGTGGAGGATTAGAGGTTTCATCTATATTAATTTAGTCTAAAAAATGGACCCGTAACTCGTGGTTCCCTAGTTTGTACAATGTTTTCTATTCCTTTAACTACTTCCTCTGGATTCGAATCCAAGCATATCTGATTTATTGACATCTCTCTGTTTAACGCAGAGACATTTGCGTGTTGAACACCCGTTGACCCCGGAGTACTATTCACAACGGATAACTCAATTTCCTTTCCCGAAGCACTGTTGCTTCTTTTACACTTAAAAATCCGCTTCCTAGCTATTATTCCAAGGATTATTATTACGCCGACTATGCCAGCACTGACTCCCATCGTCAACTTCTTCGGGAGTTGTTCATATCCTTCATTAAATCTTTCCATATCTATCTGTTCTAAGGTATTTACTAGTTTGCGGATAGGAATCTCCTCCATATCGCGCAATTCTACCGGCATGGTGTCCACTGAAAAGTTGGGAAATTTCTGCGTAATTGGGGACCAAACCACTGAACCAGAGACGAATAATTTACTTTATGCTTTAGATACTATTAATAATTTTCCGTTATCTGTGAGAATGGCCCAGTCCCTATTCCTCTTTTTGACAGCCCAATAAAATAGTCATGAAAGTAACAATTACAGTGAAAACTCCGATCATCATAATTCAACTTTACCAAGAATCTGCATTTTTGAGGATTTAAGTATGCAATTAACTTGTTTTCCTTACAGGATGACAACCTCAATTTAATAAACCTGACAGTGAATTGAACAAATGACTAACCGATATAACAAACAAAAAACAAATTAAAAAAAATAAAGAGATTGTTTATATTCTATCCAAGAATTCAATCTATCCAGTGAAGTTGATTTATTGTCATATCTATTTTCCGAGTTAAATTTAATAATAAAATGACTTGTGTAAATGTAGTTTTGAAAAGATAAATAGGAAGTAAAATTTACTTAACAAAGTAATGAAATTCAAGTGACTTAATTGTTTTTATGAATCCCGGAGTCCGTGTCAATATAAAGTTTTCAGAAATTAATATATCTTCAAAAGATCTTTCCCAAGTCACATAAATGAAAATTCCCAGAGGATGTTGAATTGATGGGAACCTGCACAAAAGCATAATTCACAAACATAGAAATGTAAATCATTTTGTAGTGTACAGTCATTGAAAAGAAATCCAAAAAAAGAAAACCTAACACTGCACAAACCAAAGAAAACATTGTTATCAACAAGTTAATCCAATTATCCACTTTAAAGAGTAGAAGAAACTTCCTTTACATGATTTTACATTTCACTTACTCCATAAAAAGTAAGATTAATTAAGCAACATACCAGTAAACTCACTTCACATATATGGTATAATATTAACAAAAAAAATAAATAAATAAATCATTAACTCGGATGTTTTATACTTACAGATAGGTAAATATCTCAACTTTATTCCTCCCGTCAACCCCAACCTATGCGCTCTCCGCTAGGCGTACTACTCTCTGCATGTAGTCCTGCACCCCCTCCGTTCTACCCTTAATGTGTTCGACACCGAACAATCCACATTTCTCAATTCTAGGGTCAGATCGGCAAAAGTATGCTGTTCCATTTTTTTTTTCTAACTAGACTTATTATAAACAAGAGCAGAACACACACACTATCAAATCAAAGAGTCACCTACCTTGGCTGATGTCTATAGTCGTGCGGCTGCTTCTATTTTCGTCTTCTTTTTTCTTTCTATCTGGTAGTTTTAAGTCCGTTGAATTTCAATCGTCGCCGTGGCAACCAGCACGCATCTAACTGTTTTGTTGTCTCAAAACAGCTAGTCACTAGGCACCAATTATGCGTCTGTTATATATCGACAAACAACAAACACGCATATATATAAAAATATAAAGTTATATTTTTATTAATGACGATGAATCGTGTAGAATAGGGAACAGAGAATTGAGAGAGCGCGCTTCTAATGGGTTGACGGGAGTGTAGTCTGACCTGTTGTGTCTCTCTTCACCGGCCGATCTCTGTTGCTCCTCTCTCTCTGGCGAATCCGTGTGCCGAGGTCTTTATATAATCTTCCAGAACCGGGACTTTTTCTTCCGGTTTTGCCTCGCCCACACACGCCCACGTAATTCTCAGAGACACCTGTTCTGCTTGCCTGTATAGTTATTTCCGCTGCTGCCGGAAATAAGGTCAAACGACATCCGTTCCTTTCAACGACCGGAAACACCCTCGCTTGCATCAGCCTTCCTCGGATGGGGCCAGATTGTTATATTACATGTGAACCGGGCGATAGTTTAGTCTATCTACTCCAATTGAAAAGTGAGGAGACTGGAAAAGAGAAAGCCGGAAACCACATCCTAAACAGGGAACAAGGGATGAGCCTCTTAAACTGTTCAATAGACGTGGGAGGAGTGTGAACCGGGCGATAATTCAGTTTATCTATGCCAATGAAAAAGAAATGTACAAAAAAGAAAGTGAAAAGACAGGAAAAGAGAAAGCCGGAAACCACATCCTAAACAGGGAACAAGGGATGAGCCTCTACACCTGTTCAATAGACGAGGGAGGAGTGTGAACCGGGTGATAATTTAGTCTGTCTACTCCAATTGAAAATTGAGAAGATTGGAAAAGAGAAAGCCGGAAACCACATCCTAAACAGGGAACAAGGGATGAGCTTCTTAACCTGTTCAATAGACGTGGGAGGAGTCTGAAACGGGCGATAGTTTATTCCTGTACCACAGCTGTGGGGGAGTGGTACAGTAGACTAATCCAGCGGCAGGGGTCGGGTGTGATTCCGACGGCCTGCAGGGGAGAAGCCAGGTAGACATGATCAACCTTATTATCATCTAACCCTCTAATTACCGGGTGGCGCACCTCTCCTCGAATTTCTCCCTTGCACAGATCCGCGCCCATGTTCACAGCTCCGGAAGACATCTTGCTTAACTTATGTCTAATTACCTGACCCATGTAACGCTCGCTAGTCAAACACTCAGGGGCCTCCTTAGCTAAGGATCTCTAGGGGATCACCAAAACTCTCCCCCCCCCAGGTGTAAATATCTATTCAATTATCTATTATCAATGACGAATTGGAAAATATTTTACTATAGAAATGCACTGGAAACGGATTTACTATAGAAATGCATTGGAAATGATTTTATTATAGAATTGCATTTGAAATTATTTTAATATAGGAATGCATTGGAAATGATTTTAATATAGAAATACTTTGGGAATGATTTATAGTAATGCATTGGAAATGATTTTACTATATGAATGCATTGGAAATGATTTTACTATAGGAATGCATTGGAAATGATTTTACTATAGGAATGCATTGGAAATGATTTAACTATAGGAATGCATTGGAAATGATTTTACTATAGGAATGCATTGGAAATGATTTTACTATAGGAATGCATTGGAAATGATTTTACTATAGGAATGCATTGGAAATGATTTTACTATAGGAATGCATTGGAAATGATTTAACTATAGGAATGCATTGGAAATGATTTTACTATAGGAATGCATTGGAAATGATTTTACTATAGGAATGCATTGGAAATGATTTTACTATAGGAATGCATTGGAAATGATTTTACTATAGGAATGCATTGGAAATGATTTAACTATAGGAATGCATTGGAAATGATTTTACTATAGGAATGCATTGGAAATGATTTTACTATAGGAATGCATTGGAAATGATTTTACTATAGAAATGCATTGGAAATGATTTTAATATAGGAATGCATTGGAAATGATTTTACTATAGGAATGCATTGGAAATGATTTAACTATAGGAATGCATTGGAAATGATTTAACTATAGGAATGCATTGGAAATGATTTAACTATAGGAATGCATTGGAAATGATTTTACTATAGGAATGCATTGGAAATGATTTTACTATAGGAATGCATTGGAAATGATTTTACTATAGAAATGCATTGGAAATGATTTTAATATAGGAATGCATTGGAAATGATTGTACTATAGGAATGCATTGGAAATGATTTTACTATAGGAATGCATTGGAAATGATTGTACTATAGGAATGCATTGGAAATGATTTTACTATAGGAATGCATTGGAAATGATTTAACTATAGGAAAGTATTTGAAATAATTTTAATATAGAAATGCATTTGAAATGATTTTACTATGGAAATGAAATTGGAAATGATTTTATTATAGGAATGCATTTGAAATGATTTTACTATAGGAATGCATTGGAAATGATTTTATTATAGGAATGCATTGGAAATGATTTTATTATAGGAATGCATTTCAAATTATTTTACTATAGCAATGCATTGGAAATGATTTTATTATAGAAATGCATTGGAAATGATTTTATTATAGGAATGCATTGGAAATGATTTTATTATAGGAATGCATTTCAAATTATTTTACTATAGCAATGCATTGGAAATGATTTTATTATAGAAATGCATTTGAAATGATTTTACTATAGAAATGCATTGGAAATGATTTTATTATAGGAATGCATTTGAAATGATTTTACTATAGAAATGCATTGGAAATTATTTTACTATAGGAATGCATAGAAAATGAGTTTACTACAGAAATGCATTTGAAATGATTTTACTATAGGAATGCATTTGAAATGATTTTACCATAGAAATGCATTTGAAATGATTTTACTATAGGAATGCATTGGAAATGATTTTAGTATAGAAATGCATTTGAAATGAGTTTACTATAGAAATGCATTTGAAATGATTTTACTGTAGGAATGCATTTGAAATGATTTTACCATAGAAATGCATTTGAAATGATTTTACTATAGAAATACATTTGAAATGATTTTAATATAGAAATGCATTTGAAATCATTTTACTATAGGAATTTTTTTGTTGTTGTTGTTGTTTTATAAGTGTTTCACCTCGAGCAAATCATGTAAACTGCCACTACTGCGCAGGGGGATGCATATAGCGGGGAAATAGTGATTAAATATAGGAAATGTCAGTGGGGGTGATAGGCGGGTAAGGATAGCGAAAATGAGGTTTGGGTAGATGAGAGTGTTGCGAGAATAGTGTGATAGGAGGGGTCTATTGACCCTACATTTAAAAACCTGGAGATTGTAGCTGGCGGGAAAGCAGAGATGTGGAAGCGAGTTCCACAGGCGGGAAGCGCGAGAAAAGAAGCTGTTGGAGTAGAATTTATGGTTACATCTTATTTGTTTAACTGTAAAAGGGTGGGACCTAATTGCTCATCTAGTATCTCGTGTAAATTCGTGCTTAGGCGGCACCAGTGATCTAAGCTCATCGAAGCAGAAGCCATGAAAGTACTTGTAGAAAAGGCACAGGGAAGCCACATGCCGGTGAGAAAGTGACTGCAGCCGGTGTACCATGTCAGTATCAACAACGTTACAGATCCTCATTAATAATAATAATTAATAATATTAAATCAATTTCAACTAATGCGAATTTATTATGTAAATTTAATCACGTGACGTCGTCATGTGACTTTTGGATGACTATTAATATTGTTATTTTTCATCATATTAAATTTCTGCTATGGTCGCACTACCTACCACTTCTTCGGGGTGACCTTAGGAAGGTCGTGGTGTGTTGTTATGGCACCATTTCATGTTTGTATATCACCCCTATCATCCCTAGACATTTTTTGTAGATCTCTTACGATATATATATATATATATATATATATATATATATATATATATATATATTATTTACGTCATCTATCTATCTATATACTATTTTACTATAGAAATGCATTGGAAATGATTTTAATGTAAGAATGCATTCGAAATGATTTTACTATAGGAATACATTGGAAATCATTTTATTATAGAATTTGTATGTGAATTGATTTTACTATAGGAATACATTGGAAATGATTTTACTATAGTATACATTGGAAATGGTTTGACTATAGTATTGCATTGGAAAACAGTTTAATATAGGAATTGATTGGAAATGATTTTAATATAGGAATGCATTGGAAATTATTTTACTATAGAATTGCATTGGAAATGATTTTACTATAGAAATGCATTGGAAATGATTTTACTATAGGAATGCATTGGAAATGATTTTACTATAGGAATGCATTGTAAATGACTTTACTATAGGAATGCATTGGAAATTATTTTAATATAGGAATGCATTGGAAATAATTTTACTATAGAAATGCATTGGAAATCATTATACTATAGGAATGCGTTGGAAATGATTTTACTATAGTATTGCACTGGAAATGATTTTATTATAGAATTGAATTGGAAATCGTTTTACTATACGAATGCATTGGAAATGATTTTATTATAGGAATGCAATGGAAATCAATTTAGTATAGAAATGCATTGGAAATTATTTAATATTGGAATGCATTGGAAATGATTTTACAATAGGAATGCATTGAAAATGATTTTCCTATAGAAATGCATTGGAAATGATGTTACTTTACGAATGCATTTGAAATGATTTTCCTATAGTAATGCTTTGGAAATAATTTTACTATAGGAATGCAATGGAAATCATTTTACTATAGGTATGGATTGGAAATGATTTTACTATAGGAATGCATTGGAAATTATTTTAATATAGAACTGCATTGGAAATGATTTTACTATAGATTTCATCGGAAATCATTTTACTATTGGAATGCATTGGAAATGATTTTAATATAGGAATGCATTATAAATGATTTTACTATAGAAATGCATTGGAAATCATTTTACTATAGGAATGCATTGGAAATGATATTACTATAGGAATGCATTGGAAATGATTTTACTATAGGAATGCATTGGAAATGATTTTACTATAGAATTGCATTGAAAATCGTTTTACTAAAGAAATGCATTGGAAATGATTTTACTATACGAATACATTTGAAATGATTTTACTATAGCAATGCTTTGGAAATAATTTTACTATAGGAATGCAATCGAAATCAATTTACTATAGGAATGCATTGGAAATTATTTCACTATAGGAATGCATTGGAAATGATTTTACTATAGAATTGCATTGGAAATGATTTTACTATAGGAATGCATTGGAAATGATTTTACTATAGCAATGCATTGGAAATGATTTTACTATAGGAATGCATTGGAAATGATTTTACTATAGGAATGCAATCGAAATCAATTTACTATAGGAATGCATTGGAAATTATTTTAATATAGGAATGCATTGGAAATAATTTTACTATATGAATGCATTGGAAATCATTTCACTATAGGAATGCATTGGAAATGATTTTACTATAGGAATGCATTGGAAATGATTTTACTATAGGAATGCATTGGAAATGACTTTACTATAGAAATGCATTGGAAATGATTTTACTATAGGAATGCATTTGAAATGATTTTACTGTAGAAATGCATTGGAAATGATTTCACTATAGGAATGCATTGGAAATCATTTTACTACAGGAATGCATTGGAAATGACATTACTATAGGAATGCATTGAAATGATTTTACTATAGGAATGCATTGGAAATGATTTTACTATAAGAATGCATTGGAAATGATTTTACTATAGAAATGCATTTGAAATGATTTTACTATAGGAATGCATTTTAAATGATTTTACTGTAGAAATGCATTGGAAATGATTTTACTATAGGAATGCTTTGGAAATGATTTTAATATAGGAATGCATTGGAAATTATTTTACTATAGGAATGCATTGGAAATGATTTTACTATAGAAATGCTTTGGAAATTATTTTAATATATTATTGATGTTTATTTATTTTCATATATAGGAATGCCTTGGATATCGTTTTCGTATCAGAAAAGTATTAAAATTCATTTTACTATAGTAATACATTGTCGATAAAAATGCGTCATAGTTTTATTATAGAAATTTATTTTAAAATTTATTTTTTCGTGGGTTTTTTATACAGAGTTAAATTAGTAAACAACTTCTTTTTGTTAATGTTTTTCTTGTGAGCGCCCAAAACTAACAAGGAACGTAAAGACAGATGAAATTACAGGAATGTGGAGGAATGAAAACCCCATAAAGTCAGTCAGTTGCTATCAGGAGATGCTGATATCTTGTTGGGGGCCCTATTTTACTATAGGAATGCATTGGTAATGATTACATTATAGGAATGCATTGGAAATGACTTTAGTATAGAAATGCATTGGAAATGATTTTACTATAAGAAAGCATTGGAAATGATTTTACTATAGGAATGCATTGGAAATGATTTTACTGTAGAAATGCATTGGAAATGATTTTGCTATAGGAATGCATTGGAAATGATTTTACTATAGGAATGCAATTGGAAATGATTTTACTATAGGAGTTCATTGGAAATGATTTTACTATAGAAATGCATTGGAAATCATTTTAATTTAGGAATGCATTGGAAATGACATTACTATAGTAATTCATTGGAAATGATGTTACTATTGAAATACATTGGAAATGATTTACTATAGCAATGCATTGGAAATGATTTTACTATAGAAATTCATTTGTAATGATTTTAAAATAGGAATGAATTGGAAATTATTTTACTATAGTAATGCATTGGAAATGGTTTTACTATAGCAATACATTGGAAATTATTTTACTATAGGAATGCATTGGAAATCATTTTACTATAGGAATGCATTGGAAATGACTTTACTATTGAAATGCATTGGAAATGATTTTACTATAGGAATGCATTGGAAATGATTTTAATATAGGAATGCATTGGAAATGATTTTACTATAGGAATGCATTGGAAATGATTTTACTATAGAAATGCATTGGAAATTATTTTAATATATTATTGATATTTATTTATTTTCATATATAGGGATGCCTTGGATATCGTTTTCGTATCAGGAAAGTATTAAAATTCATTTTACTATAGAAATACATTGTCGATAAAAATGCGTTATAGTTTTATTATAGAAATTTACTTTAAAATTTATTTTGTTGTGGTTTTTTTTATACAGAGTTAAATTAGTAAACAAATTCTTTTTGTTGATGTTTTTCTTGTGAGCGCCCAAAACTTACAAGGAACGTGAAGACAGAGGAAATTACAGGAATGTGGACGAATGAAAACACAACAAAGTCAGTCAGTTGCTATCAGGAGATGCTGATATATTGTTGGGGGCCCTATTTTACTATAGAAATGCATTGGAAAGGATTTTACTATAAGAATGCGTTGGAAATGATTTTACTATAGGAATGCATTGGAAATGATTTTACTATAGAAATGCATTGGAAATGATTTTACTATAGGAATGCATTTTAAATGATTTTACTGTAGAAATACATTGGAAATGATTTTACTAAAGGAATGCATTGGAAATCATTTTGTTATAGGAATGCATTGGAAATGGTTTTACTATAGAATTGCATTGGAAATGGTTTTAGTATAGAAACACATTGGAAATGATTTTACTATAGGAATGCATTGGAAATCATTTTACTATAGGAATGCATTGGAAATGATTTTACTATAGGAATGCATTTGAAATGATTTTACTGTAGAAATGCATTGGAAATGATTTTACTATAGGAATGCATTGGAAATGATTTTACTATAGGAATTCATTGGAAATGATTTTACTATAGAAATGCATTGGAAATCATTTTAATTTAGGAATGCATTGGAAATGACATTACTATAGAAATTCATTGGAAATGCTTTTACTATAGGAATGCATTGGAAATCATTTTACTATAGAAATGCATTGGAAATGATTTTACTATAGAATTGCATTGGAAATCATTTTACTATAGGAATGCATTGGAAATGTTTTTACTATAGGAATGCATTGGAAATCATTTTACTATAGGAATGCATTGGAAATCATTTTACTATAGATATACATTGGAAATTATTTTACTATAGGAATGCATTGGAAATGATTTTAGTATAGGAATGCATTTGAAATGATTTTACTGTAGAAATGCATTGGAAATGATTTCACTATAGGAATGCATAGGAAATCATTTTACTATAGGAATGCATTGGAAATGACTTTACTATAGAAATTCATTGGAAATGATTTTACTATAGGAATGCATTGGAAGTAATTTTACTATAGGAATGCATTGGAAATGATTTTAATATAGGAATGCATTGGAAATGATTTTACTATAGGAATGCATTGGAAATGATTTTACTATAGGAATGCATTGGAAATCATTTTACTATAGGAATGCATTGGAAATGATTTTACTATAGGAATGCATTCGAAATGGTTTTACTGTATGAATGCATTCGAAATGATTTTACTATAGAAATGCATTGGAAATGTTTTTACTATTGAAATACATTGGAAATGATTTTAATATAGGAATGCATTGGAAATGATTTTATTATAGGAATGCATTCGAAATGATTTTACTATAGAATGCATTGGAAATGATTTTACTAGAGGAATGCATTGGAAATTATTTTAATATAGGAATGCATTGGAAATGATTTTACTATAGAAATGCATTGGAAATGATTTTACTATAGGAATGCATTGGAAATTATTTTACTATAGGAATGCATTCGAAATGGTTTTACTGTATGAATGCATTGGAAATGATTTTACTCTAGGAATGCATTGGAAATGTTTTTACTATTGAAATGCATTGGAAATGATTTTACTATAGAAATGGATTGGAAATGATTTTACTATAGGAATGCATTGGAAATGATTTTAATATAGGAATGCATTGGAAATGATTTTAATATAGGAATGCATTGGAAATTATTTTACTATAGAAATGCATTGGAAATTATTTTAATATATTATTGATGTTTATTTATTTTCATATATAGGAATGCCTTGGATATCGTTTTCATATCAGGAAAGTATTAAAATTCATTTTACTATAGAAATACATTGTCGATAAATATGCGTTATAGTTTTATTATAGAATTTATTTTAAAATTTATTTTCTTGTGGTTTTCCTATAAAGAGTTAAATTAGTAAACAAATTATTTTTGTTAATGTTTTTCTTGTGAGCGCCCAAAACATACAATGAACGTAAAGACAGAGGAAATTACAGGAATGTGGACGAATGAAAACCCCATAAAGTCAGTCAGTTGCTATCAGGAGATGCTGATATATTGTTGGGGGACCTATTTTACTATAGAATTGCATTGGTAATAATTACATTATAGGAATGCATTGGAAATGATTTTGCTATAGAAATGCATTGGAAATGATTTTACTATAGGAATGCATTGGAAATGATTTTACTATAGAAATGCATTGGAAATGAATTTACTATAGGAATGCATTTTAAATGATTTTACTGTAGAAATGTATTGGAAATGATTTTACTATAGGAATGCAATGGAAATGATTTTACTAAATGAATGCATTGGAAATGATTGTACTATAGGAATGTATTGGAAATGATTTTACTATAGAAATGCATTGGAATTCATTTTACTATAGGAATGCATTGGAAATGATTTTACTATAGGAATGCATTGGAAATGATTTTAGTATAGAAATGCATTGGAAATGATTTTACTATAGAATGCATTGGAAATGATTTTACTATAGGAATGCATTCGAAATGGTTTTACTCTATAAATGCGTTGGAAAAGATTTTACTATAGGAATGCATTGGAAATGATTTTACTATGTAAATACATTGGAAATGATTTTACTATAGAATGCATTGGAAATGATTTTACTATAGTAATGCATTGGAAATGATTTTACTATAGAAATGCATTGGAAATGATTTTACTATAGGAATGCATTGGAAATGATTTTAATATAGGAATGCATTGGAAATGATTTTACTCTAGAAATGCATTGGAAATGATTTTACTATAGAAATGCATTGGAAATTATTTTAATATATTATTGATATTTATTTATTTTCATATATAGGAATACCTTGGATATCGTTTTCGTATCAGGAAAGTATTAAAATTCATTTTACTATAGAAATACATTGTCGATAAAAAAGCGTTATAGTTTTATTATAGAAATTTTTTTTTAAATTTATTTTGTTGTGATTTTTTTTATACAGACTTAAATTAGTAAACAAATTCTTTTTGTTAATGTTTTTAATATAGGAATGCATTGGAAATGGTTTTACTAAAGAAATGCATTGGAAATGATTTTACTATATGAATGCGTTGGAAATGATTTTACTATAGAAATGCATTGGAAATGGTTTTACTATAGAAATACATTGGAAATGATTTTACTATTGAATGCATTGGAAATGATTTTACTATAGGAATGTATTGGAAATGATTTTAATATTGGAATGCATTGGAAATGATTTTACTATAGGAATGCATTGGAAATGATTTTACTATAGGAATGCATTCGAAATGGTTTTACTCTATAAATGCGTTGGAAATGATTTTACTATAGGAATGCATTGGAAATGGTTTTACTATATAAATACATTGGAAATGATTTTACTATAGAATGCATTGGAAATGATTTTACTATAGGAATGCATTGGAAATCATTTTACTATAGGAATGCATTGGAAATTATTTTACTATAGGAATGCATTCGAAATGGTTTTACTGTATGAATGCATTCGAAATGATTTTACTCTAGGAATGCATTGGAAATGTTTTTACTATTGAAATGCATTGGAAATGATTTTACTATAGAAATGGATTGGAAATGATTTTACTATAGGAATGCACTGGAAATGATTTTAATATAGAAATGCATTGGAAATGATTTTAATATAGGAATGCATTGGAAATTATTTTACTATAGAAATGCATTGGAAATTATTTTAATATATTATTGATGTTTATTTATTTTCATATATAGGAATGCCTTGGATATCGTTTTCATATCAGGAAAGTATTAAAATTCATTTTACTATAGAAATACATTGTCGATAAATATGCGTTATAGTTTTATTATAGAATTTATTTTAAAATTTATTTTTTCGTGGGTTTTTTATACAGAGTTAAATTAGTAAACAACTTCTTTTTGTTAATGTTTTTCTTGTGAGCGCCCAAAACTAACAAGGAACGTAAAGACAGATGAAATTACAGGAATGTGGACGAATGAAAACCCCATAAAGTCAGTCAGTTGCTATCAGGAGATGCTGATATATTGTTGGGGGACCTATTTTACTATAGAATTGCATTGGTAATAATTACATTATAGGAATGCATTGGAAATGATTTTGCTATAGAAATGCATTGGAAATGATTTTACTATAGGAATGCATTGGAAATGATTTTACTATAGAAATGCATTGGAAATGAATTTACTATAGGAATGCATTTTAAATGATTTTACTGTAGAAATGTATTGGAAATGATTTTACTATAGGAATGCATTGGAAATGATTTTACTAAATGAATGCATTGGAAATGATTGTACTATAGGAATGTATTGGAAATGATTTTACTATAGAAATGCATTGGAATTCATTTTACTATAGGAATGCATTGGAAATGATTTTACTATAGGAATGCATTGGAAATGATTTTAGTATAGAAATGCATTGGAAATGATTTTACTATAGAATGCATTGGAAATGATTTTACTATAGGAATGCATTCGAAATGGTTTTACTCTATAAATGCGTTGGAAAAGATTTTACTATAGGAATGCATTGGAAATGATTTTACTATAGAAATGCATTGGAAATGATTTTACTGTAGAAATGCATTGGAAATGATTTTACTATAGGAATGCATTGGAAATGATTTTACTATAGGAATGCATTGGAAATGATTTTAATATAGGAATGCATTGGAAATGATTTTACTCTAGAAATGCATTGGAAATGATTTTACTATAGAAATGCATTGGAAATTATTTTAATATATTATTGATATTTATTTATTTTCATATATAGGAATACCTTGGATATCGTTTTCGTATCAGGAAAGTATTAAAATTCATTTTACTATAGAAATACATTGTCGATAAAAAAAGCGTTATAGTTTTATTATAGAATTTTTTTTTTAAATTTATTTTGTTGTGATTTTTTTTATACAGACTTAACTTAGTAAACAAATTCTTTTTGTTAATGTTTTTAATATAGGAATGCATTGGAAATGGTTTTACTAAAGAAATGCATTGGAAATGATTTTACTATATGAATGCGTTGGAAATGATTTTGCTATAGAAATGCATTAGAAATGGTTTTACTATAGAAATACATTGGAAATGATTTTACTATTGAATGCATTGGAAATGATTTTACTATAGGAATGTATTGGAAATGATTTTAATATTGGAATGCATTGGAAATGATTTTACTATAGGAATGCATTCGAAATGGTTTTACTATAGGAATGCATTGGAAATGATTTTACTATAGGAATGCATTCGAAATGGTTTTACTCTATAAATGCGTTGGAAATGATTTTACTATAGGAATGCATTGGAAATGGTTTTACTATATAAATACATTGGAAATGATTTTACTATAGAATGCATTGGAAATGATTTTACTATAGTAATGCATTGGAAATGATTTTACTATAGGAATGCATTGGAAATGATTTTACTATAGGAATGCATTGGAAATGATTTTAATATAGGAATGCATTGGAAATGATTTAACTCTAGAAATGCATTGGAAATGATTTTACTATAGAAATGCATTGGAAATTATTTTAATATATTATTGATATTTATTTATTTTCATATATAGGAATACCTTGGATATCGTTTTCGTATCAGGAAAGTATTAAAATTCATTTTACTATAGAAATACATTGTCGATAAAAATGCGTTATAGTTTTATTATAGAAATTTTTTTTTAAATTTATTTTGTTGTGGTTTTTTTTATACAGAGTTAAATTAGTAAACAAATTATTTTTGTTAATGTTTTTCTTGTGAGCGCCCAAATCTTACAAGGAACGTGAAGGCAGATGAAATTACAGGAATGTGGACGAATGAAAACCCCATAAAGTCAGTCAGTTGCTATCAGGAGATGCTGATATCTTGTTGGGGGCCCTATTTTACTATAGAAATGCATTGGTAATAATTACATTATAGGAATGCATTGGAAATGACTTTACTATAGAAATGCATTGGAAATGATTTTACTATAAGAATGCATTGGAAATGATTTTACTATAGGAATGCATTGGAAATGATTTTACTATAGGAATGCATTGGAAATGATTTTACTATAGGAATGCATTTGAAATGATTTTACTGTAGAAATGCATTGGAAATGATTTTACTATAGGAATGCATTAGAAATGATTTTCCTGTAGAAATACATTGGAAATGATTTCACTATAGGAATGCATTGGAAATCATTTTACTGTAGGAATGCATTGGAAATGACTCTACTATAGAAATTCATTGGAAATGTTTTTACTATTGAAATGCATTGGAAATGATTTTAATATAGGAATGCAATGGAAATTATTTCCCTGTAGGAAAGCATTGGAAATAATTTAACTATAGAAATAGATTCGAAAAGATTTTACTATAATATTTCATTGGAAATGATTTTAATATACGAATGCAATGGAAATGATTTACTATAGTAATTTATGGGAAAGGATTTTACTATAGAAATGCATTGGAAATGATTTTACTTGAGAATTGCATTGGAAATCATTTTACTGTAGTATTGCATTGGAAATCATTTTACTATAGAATTGTATTGGAAATGATTTTACTATAGGAATGCATTGGAAATCATTTTACTATAGGAATGCATTGGAAATGATTTTACTATAGGAATGCATTGGAAATGATTTTACTATAGGAAAGCATTGGAAATTATTTTACTATAGAAATGCATTGGAAATGATTTCACTATAGGAATGCATTGGAAATCATTTTACTATAGGAATGCATTGGAACTGACTTTACTATAGAAATTCATTGGAAAATATTTTACTATAGGAATGCATTGGAAATCATTTTACTATAGGAATGCATTGGAAATCATTTTACTATAGGAATGCATTGGAAATGATTTTACTATAGAATTGCATTGGAAATCATTTTACTATAGGAATGCATTGGAAATCATTTTACTATAGGAATGCATTGGAAATCATTTTACTATAGGAATGCATTGGAAATGATTTTAATATAGGAATGCATTGGAAATGATTTTACTATAGAAATGCATTGGAAATGATTTTACTATAGAAATGCATTGGAAATTATTTTAATATATTATTGATATTTATTTATTTTCATATATAGGAATACCTTGGATATCGTTTTCGTATCAGGAAAGTATTAAAATTCATTTTACTATAGAAATACATTGTCGATAAAAATGCGTTATAGTTTTATTATAGAAATTTTTTTTTAAATTTATTTTGTTGTGTTTTTTTTATACAGAGTTAAATTAGTAAACAAATTATTTTTGTTAATGTTTTTCTTGTGAGCGCCCAAAACTTACAAGGAACGTGAAGACAGATGAAATTACAGGAATGTGGACGAATGAAAACCCCATAAAGTCAGTCAGTTGCTATCAGGAGATGCTGATATCTTGTTGGGGGCCCTATTTTACTATAGAAATGCATTGGTAATGATTACATTATAGGAATGCATTGGAAATGACTTTACTATAGAAATGCATTGGAAATGATTTTACTATAAGAATGCATTGGAAATCATTTTACTATAGGAATGCATTTTAAATGATTTGACTGTAGAAATGCATTGGAAATGATTTTATTATAGGAATGCATTGGAAATGATTTTACTATAGGAATGCAATTGGAAATGATTTTACTATAGGAGTTCATTGGAAATGATTTTACTATAGAAATGCATTGGAAATCATTTTAATTTAGGAATGCATTGGAAATGACATTACTATAGTAATTCATTGGAAATGATTTTACTATTGAAATACATTGGAAATGATTTCACTATAGGAATGCATTGGAAATCATTTTTCTATAGTAATGCATTGGAAATGACTCTACTATAGAAATTCATTGTAAATGATTTTACTATAGAAATGCATTGGAAATGATTTTACTATAGGAATGCATTGGAAATGATTTTACTATAGGAATGCATTGGAAATGATTTTAATATAGAAATGTATTGGAAATCATTTTTCTATAGAAATGCATTGGTAATGATTACATTATAGGAATGCATTGGAAATGACTTTACTATAGAAATGCACTGGAAATGACTTTACTATAGGAATGCATTGGAAATGATTTTACTATTGAAATGCAGTAGAAATGATTTTAATATAGGAATGCAATGGAAATTATTTCCCTGTAGGAATGCATTGGAAATAATTTTACTATAGAAATACATTCGAAAAGATTTTACTATAATAATTCATTGGCAATGATTTTAATATACGAATGCAATGGATATGATTTACTATAGTAATTTATGGGAAAGGGTTTTACTATAGAAATGCATTGGAAATGATTTTACTTGAGAATTGCATTGGAAATCATTTTACTGTAGAATTGCATTGGAAATCATTTTACTATAGAATTGTATTGGAAATCATTTTACTATAGGAATGCATTGGAAATCATTTTACTATAGGAATGCATTGGAAATCATTTTACTATAGACATACATTGGAAATGATTTTAATCTAGAAATCCATTGGAAATAATTTTTCTATAGGAATGCATTGGAAATGATTTTACTATAGTATGCATTGGAAATGATTTTACTATAGAAATGCATTGGAAATGATTTTACTATAGGAAAGCATTGGAAATTATTTTACTATAGAAATGCATTGGAAATGATTTCACTATAGGAATGCATTGGAAATCATTTTACTATAGGAATGCATTGGAACTGACTTTACTATAGAAATTCATTGGAAAATATTTTACTATAGGAATGCATTGGAAATCATTTTACTATAGCAATGCTTTGGAAATGATTTTACTATAGGAATGCATTGGAAATGATTTTACTATAGAAATACATTGGAAAAGATTTCACTATAGGAATGCATTGGAAATGATTTTACTATAGAAATGCATTGGAAATTATTTTAATATATTATTGATGCTTTTTTATTTTCATATGTAGGAATGCCTTGGATATCGTTTTCGTATCAGGAAAGTATTAAAATTCATTTTGCTATAGAAATACATTGTCGATAAAAATGCGTTATAGTTTTATTATAGAAATTTTTTCTAAAATTTATTTTGTTGTGGGTTTTTTTATACAGAGTTAAATTAGTAAACAAATTGTTTTTGTTAATGTTTTTCTTGTGAGCTCCCAAAACTTACAAGGAACGTAAAGACAGATGAAATTACATGAATGTGGACGAATGAAAACCCCATAAAGTCAGTCAGTTGCTATCAGGAGATGCTGATATCTTGTTGGGGGCCCTATTTTACTATAGAAATGCATTGGTAATGATTACATTATAGGAATGCATTGGAAATGACTTTACTATAAAAATGCATTGGAAATGATTTTACTATAAGAATGCATTGGAAATGATTTTACTATAGGAATGCATTGGAAATGATTTTACTATAGAAATGCATTGGAAATGATTTTACTATAGGAATGCATTTGAAATGATTTTACTGTAGAAATGCATTGGAAATGATTTTACTATAGGAATGCATTGGAAATGATTTTCCTGTAGAAATGCATTGGAAATGATTTCACTATAGGAATGCATTGGAAATGATTTTACTATAAAAAATACATTGGAAATGGTTTTACTATAGGAATGCATTGGAAATGATTTTAATATGGGAATGCATTGGAAATGATTTTACTATAGGAATGCAATGGAAATGATCTTACTATAGAAATGCATTGGAAATGATTTTACTATAGGAATGCATTGGAAATGATTTTACTATAGTAATGCATTGGAAATGATTTTACTATAGAAATGCATTGGAAATCATTTTACTATAGGAATGCATTGGAAATCATTTTACTATAGGAATGCATTGGATATGATTTTACTATAGGAATGCATTCGAAATGGTTTTACTGTATGAATGCATTGGAAATGATTTTACTATAGAAATGCATTGGAAATGTTTTTACTATTGAAATACATTGTAAATGATTTTACTATAGGAATGCATTGGAAATGATTTTATTATAGGAATGCATTCGAAATGATTTTACTATAGAATGCATTGGAAATGATTTTACTAGAGGAATGCATTGGAAATGATTTTAATATAGGAATGCATTGGAAATGATTTTACTATAGAAATGCATTGGAAATGATTTTACTATAGGAATGAATTTAATATAGAATGCATTGGAAATGTTTTTACTATTGAAATACATTGGAAATGATTTTACTATAGAAATGCATTGGAAATGATTTTACTATAGGAATGCATTGGAAATGATTTTACTATAGGAATGCATTGGAAATATTTTTACTATTGAAATACATTGGAAATGATTTTACTATAGAAATGCATTGGAAATGATTTTACTATAGGAATGCATTGGAAATCATTTTACTATAGGAATGCAATGGAAATGATTTTACTATAGGAATGCATTCGAAATGGTTTTACTCTATGAATGCATTGGAAATGATTTTACTATAGAAATGCATTGGAAATGTTTTTACTATTGAAATACATTGGAAATGATTTTACTATAGGAATGCATTGGAAATGATTTTATTATAGGAATGCATTCGAAATGATTTTACTATAGAATGCATTGGAAATGATTTTACTAGAGGAATGCATTGGAAATGATTTTAATATAGGAATGCATTGGAAATGATTTTACTATAGAAATGCATTGGAAATAATTTTACTATAGGAATGCATTGGAAATTATTTTACTATAGGAATGCATTCGAAATGGTTTTACTGTATGAATGCATTGGAAATGATTTTACTATAGAAATGCATTGGAAATGTTTTTACTATTGAAATGCATTGGAAATGATTTTACTATAGGAATGCATTGGAAATGATTTTACTATAGGAATTCATTGGAAATGATTTTAATATAGAAATTCATTGGAAATGATTTTAATATAGGAATGCGTTGGAAATGATTTTACTATAGGAATGCATTGGAAATGGTTTTACTATATAAATACATTGGAAATGATTTTACTATAGAATGCATTGGAAATGATTTTACTATAGGAATGCATTGGAAATCATTTTACTATAGGAATGCATTGGAAATTATTTTACTATAGGAATGCATTCGAAATGGTTTTACTGTATGAATGCATTCGAAATGATTTTACTCTAGGAATGCATTGGAAATGTTTTTACTATTGAAATGCATTGGAAATGATTTTACTATAGAAATGGATTGGAAATGATTTTACTATAGGAATGCATTGGAAATGATTTTAATATAGAAATGCATTGGAAATGATTTTAATATAGGAATGCATTGGAAATTATTTTACTATAGAAATGCATTGGAAATTATTTTAATATATTATTGATGTTTATTTATTTTCATATATAGGAATGCCTTGGATATCGTTTTCATATCAGGAAAGTATTAAAATTCATTTTACTATAGAAATACATTGTCGATAAATATGCGTTATAGTTTTATTATAGAATTTATTTTAAAATTTATTTTTTCGTGGGTTTTTTATACAGAGTTAAATTAGTAAACAACTTCTTTTTGTTAATGTTTTTCTTGTGAGCGCCCAAAACTAACAAGGAACGTAAAGACAGATGAAATTACAGGAATGTGGACGAATGAAAACCCCATAAAGTCAGTCAGTTGCTATCAGGAGATGCTGATATATTGTTGGGGGACCTATTTTACTATAGAATTGCATTGGTAATAATTACATTATAGGAATGCATTGGAAATGATTTTGCTATAGAAATGCATTGGAAATGATTTTACTATAGGAATGCATTGGAAATGATTTTACTATAGAAATGCATTGGAAATGAATTTACTATAGGAATGCATTTTAAATGATTTTACTGTAGAAATGTATTGGAAATGATTTTACTATAGGAATGCATTGGAAATGATTTTACTAAATGAATGCATTGGAAATGATTGTACTATAGGAATGTATTGGAAATGATTTTACTATAGAAATGCATTGGAATTCATTTTACTATAGGAATGCATTGGAAATGATTTTACTATAGGAATGCATTGGAAATGATTTTAGTATAGAAATGCATTGGAAATGATTTTACTATAGAATGCATTGGAAATGATTTTACTATAGGAATGCATTCGAAATGGTTTTACTCTATAAATGCGTTGGAAAAGATTTTACTATAGGAATGCATTGGAAATGATTTTACTATAGAAATGCATTGGAAATGATTTTACTGTAGAAATGCATTGGAAATGATTTTACTATAGGAATGCATTGGAAATGATTTTACTATAGGAATGCATTGGAAATGATTTTAATATAGGAATGCATTGGAAATGATTTTACTCTAGAAATGCATTGGAAATGATTTTACTATAGAAATGCATTGGAAATTATTTTAATATATTATTGATATTTATTTATTTTCATATATAGGAATACCTTGGATATCGTTTTCGTATCAGGAAAGTATTAAAATTCATTTTACTATAGAAATACATTGTCGATAAATATGCGTTATAATTTTATTATAGAATTTATTTTAAAATTTATTTTCTTGTGGTTTTTTCTATAAAGAGTTAAATTAGTAAACAAATTCTTTTTGTTAATGTTTTTCTTGTGAGCGCCCAAAACTTACAATGAACGTAAAGACAGATGAAATTACAGGAATGTGGACGAATAAAAACCCCATAAAGTCAGTCAGTTGCTATCAGGAGATGCTGATATATTGTTGGGGGCCCCGGGGTGTTAAGAGTTGGGTGTGGTGAGCACTACTTAGGGTTTGGGCTGGGGGATGTTTGCAATCTAACTTAACAGGCAAAAGTGTGCCTCGCACACGCCTGGGAGGGTGGCAGTCGGGAATTGGGTCGGGTTGGGCTAGCGTTGCCCGGGTAAGAGTAACTAGGACGGGGGCTGTAAGGTACTGTACCCCAGCATCAAATTACTCGTAGTCCCCTGGGGGAATATGAACTTTGAAACCCCGACTGTTGAAATTCTGGCGCTTATTGAACGAGGAAGGATTTTCTGCTTAACAATGATGGCGGGAAACGAACAAATCGTAGAATATAAAAACAGAATTAGAATAAACGAATAAAGGAATAACGAATTTGACAGAATGGATTTAAAACTAGAATGGATTAAAATTCTGAACAGAGAAACAAAGAGTTAGACTTGGGCGATCATGTCTCTTTCGAGACATGACTGACTGGGCAGATTATCCCGCAGTAGGTTGCCATTGCTTTCTGCGGTAGACTGGTTGCCAACCAAGGCTATAGAACCCAATCTGTCCTGTTATTTGACTCATAGCTAGAGACAGAAGAGATGTATTATATTATTAAGATGTAATTAGTGGGGGATCAGTTTATTACTTCATAACAATATAAAACTGATCCCCCACTTTATGCCCAGTAGGAGCCTTAATCATGTTGCCACTGCTTTCTGCGGTAGACTGGTTGCCAACCAAGGCTATAGAACCCAATCTGTCCTGTTATTTGACTCATAGCTAGAGACAGAAGAGATGTATTATATTATTAAGATGTAATTAGTGGGGGATCAGTTTATTACTTCATAACAATATAAAACTGATGCCCCACTTTATGCCCAGTAGGAGCCTTAATCATGTTGCCACTGCTTTCTGCGGTAGACTGGTTGCCAACCAAGGCTATAGAACCCAATCTGTCCTGTTATTTGACTCATAGCTAGAGACAGAAGAGATGTATTATATTATTAAGATGTAATTAGTGGGGGATCAGTTTATTACTTCATAACAATATAAAACTGATCCCCCACTTTATGCCCAGTAGGAGCCTTAATCATGTTGCCACTGCTTTCTGCGGTAGACTGGTTGCCAACCAAGGCTATAGAACCCAATCTGTCCTGTTATTTGACTCATAGCTAGAGACAGAAGAGATGTATTATATTATTAAGATGTAATTAGTGGGGGATCAGTTTATTACTTCATAACAATATAAAACTGATCCCCCACTTTATGCCCAGTAGGAGCCTTAATCATGTTGCCACTGCTTTCTGCGGTAGACTGGTTGCCAACCAAGGCTATAGAACCCAATCTGTCCTGTTATTTGACTCATAGCTGAAGAGGAAAAAGATGTATTATATTATTAAGATGTAATTAGTGGGGGATCAGTTTATTACTTCATAACAATATAAAACTGATCCCTCACTTTATGCCCAGTAGGAGCCTTAATCATGTTGCCACTGCTTTCTGCAGTAGACTGGTTGCCAACCAATACTATAGAACCCAATCTGTCCTGTTATTTGACTCATAGCTAGAGACAGAAGAGATGTATTATATTATTAAGTATTAATTAATGGGGGTTTAAGAATTAAGAAAGAAAGAAAGAAAGAAAGAAAGAAAGAAAGAACGAAAGAAAGAACGGTATTATTAGAAAGAAAGAAAGAAAGAAAGGAAGAAAGAACATTGTAAACGGATTTGGTTAAAGAAAGAATGAAAGAACGAACGGTATTATTAAAAAGAAAGAAAGAAAGAAAGAAAGAAAGAAAGAAAGAACGTTATTATTAAAAAGAAAGAAAGAAAGAAAGAACATTGCAAACGAATTTGGGTAAAGAAAGAAAGAAAGAAAGAAAGAAAGAACGGTATTATTAGAAAGAAAGAAAGAAAGAAAGAAAGAAAGAAAGAAAGAAAGAAAGAAAGAACATTGTAAATGGATTTGGTAAAGAAAAAAAGAAAGAAAGAAAGAAAGAAAGAAAGAAAGAAAGAAAGAACGGCATTATTAGAAAGAAAGAAAGAAAGAAAGAAAGAAAGAAAGAAAGAAAGAAAGAAAGAACATTGCAAACGAATTTGGGTAAAAAAAGAAAGAAAGAAAGAAAGAAAGAAAGAAAGAAAGAACATTGTAAACGGATTTGGTAAAAAAAGAAAGAAAAAAAGAAAGGAAGAAAGAAAGAAAGACCGCATTATTAGAAAGAAAGAAAGAAAGAAAGAAAGAAAGGAAGTAAGAAAGAAAGAAAGAAAGAAAGAGAGAAAGAAAGAAAGAAAGAAAGAACAATGTAAACAGATTTGCTTAAAGAAAGAAAGAAAGAAAGAAAGAAAGAAAGGAAGGAAGAAAGAAAGAGAGAAAGAAAGAAAGAAAGAAAGAACATTGTAAACGGATTTGGTTAAAGAAAGAAAGAAAGAAAGAAAGAAAGAAAGAAAGAGAGAAAGAAAGAAAGAACATTGTAAACGGATTTGGTTAAAGAAAGAAAGAATGAAAGAAAGAAAGAAAGAAAGAAAGAAAGAAAGAAAGAAAGAAAGAAAGAAAGAAAGGACATTGTCATCGGATTTGGGTAAAGAACGAAAGAAAGAAAGAAAGAAAGAAAGAAGGAAAGAAAGAAAAAACGGTATTATTAGAAAGAAAGAAAGAACTAAAGAAAGAAAGAAAGAAAGAAAGAACATTGCAAACGGATTTGGGTAAAAAAAGAAAGAAAGAAAGAAAGAAAGAAAGAACATTGTAGACGGATTTGGGTAAAGAAAGAAAGAAAGAAAGAAAGAAAGAAAGAACGTTATTAATAAAAAGAAAGAAAGAACATTGCAAAGTAATTTGGATAAAAAAAAGAAAGAAAGAAAGAATGTTGTAAACGGATTTGGGTAAAGAAAGAAAGAAAGAAAGAAAGAAAGAAAGAAAGAAAGAACATTGTAAACGGATTTGGGGAAAGAAAGAAAGAAAGAAAGAACATTGCAAACGAATTTGGGTAAAAAAAGAAAGAAAGAAAGAAAGAAAGAAAGAATGAAAGAAAGAAAGAAAGAAAGAAAGAACGGTATTATTAAAAAGAAAGAAAGAAAGAAAGGAAGAAAGAACATTGTAGACGGATTTGGGTAAAGAAAGAAAGAAAGAAAGAACGTTATTAATAAAAAGAAAGAAAGAAAGAACATTGCAAAGGAATTTGGGTAAAAAAAAAAAAAAAAAAAGAAAGAAAGAATATTGTAAACGGATTTGGGTAAAGAAAGAAAGAAAGAAAGAAAGAAAGAACATTGTAAACGGATTTGGGGAAAGAAAGAAAGAATGAAAGAAAGAAAGAAAGAAAGAAAGAAAGAAAGAACGTTGCAAACGAATTTGGGTAAAAAAAGAAAAAAAGAAAGAAAGAAAGAAAGAATGAAAGAAAGAAAGAAAGAAAGAACGGTATTATTAAAAAGAAAGAAAGAAAGAACATTGCAAACGAATTTGGGTAAAAAAAGAAAGAAAGAAAGAAAGAAAGAAAGAAAGAAAGAAAGAACGAACGGTATTATTAAAAAGAAAGAAAGAAAGAAAGAACATTGCAAACGAATTTGGGTAAAAAAGAAAGAAAGAAAGAAAGAAAGAAAGAAAGAAAGAAAAAACATTGTAAACGGATTGGGTAAAGAAAGAAAGAAAGAAAGAAAGAAAGAAAGAAAGAAAGAAAGAAAGAAAGAAAGAAAGAACGGTATTATTAAAAAGAAAGAAAGGAAGAAAGAACATTTTAAACAGATTTGAGTAAAGAAAGAAAGAAAGAAAGAGAGAAAGAAGGAAAGAACGTATTATTAGAAAGAAAGAAAGAAAGAATGAAAGAAAGAAAGAAAGAAAGAAAGAACATTGCAAACGGATTTGGGTAAAGAAAGAAAGAAAGAAAGAAAGAAAGAAAGAACGAAAGAAAAAAAGAAAGAAAGAAAGAAACAAATAACATTGCAAACAAATTTGGGTAAAAAAAGAAAGAAAGAAAGAAAGAACGAAAGAAAGAAAGAAAGAAAGAACATTGTAAACGGATTTGGGTAAAATAAGAAAGAAAGA
>JBBBDQ010030670.1:32500-35000 GCA_037127315.1 Ascarosepion bandense
CGGATTTGGGTAAAGAAAGAAAGAAAGAAGGAACGAAAGAAAGAAAGAAAGAAAGAAAGAAAGAAAGAAAGAAAGAAAGAAAGAAAGAACGGTATTATTAAAAAGAAAGAAAGAAAGAAAGAAAGGAAGAAAGAACATTGTAGACGGATTTGGGTAAAGAAAGAAAGAAAGAAAGAAAGAAAGAACGTTATTAATAAAAAGAAAGAAAGAAATAACATTGCAAAGGAATTTGGGTAAAAAAAAGAAAGAAAGAAAGAAAGAAAGAAAGAATATTGTAAACGGATTTGGGTAAAGAAAGAAAGAAAGAAAGAAAAAAAGAAAGAAAGAAAGAATGAACATTTTAAACAGATTTGGTTAAAGAAAGAAAGAAAGAAAGAAAGAAAGAAAGAAAGAAAGAAAGAACTGTATTATTAAAAAGAAAGAAAGAAAGAAAGAAAGAAAGAAAGAAAGAAAGAAAGAAAGAACATTGCAAACGAATTTGCATAAAAAAAGAAAGAAATAAAGAAAGAAAGAAAGAACATTGTAAACGGATTTGGCGAAAGAAAGTAAGAAAGAAAGAAAGAAAGAAAGAAAGAAAGAACATTGCAAACGAATTTCGGTAAAAAAAGAAAGAAAGAAAGAAAGAAAGAAAGAACGGTATTATTAAAAAGAAAGAAAGAAAGAACGTAAGAATGAAAGAAAGAAAGAAAGAAAGAAAGAACATTGTAAACGGATTTGGGTAAAGAAAGAAAAAAGAAAGAAAGAAAGAAAGAAAGAAAGAAAGAAAGAACGGTATTATTAAAAAGAAAGAAAGAAAGAAAGAAAGAAAGAAAGAAAGAACGGTATTATTAAAAAGAAAGAAAGAAAGAAAGAAAGAACTGTATTATTAAAAAGAAAGAAAGAAAGAAAGGAAGAACGTTATTATTAAAAAGAAAGAAAGAAAGAACATTGTAAACGGATTTGGGTAAAGAAAGAAAGAAAGAAAGAAAGAAAGAACGGTATTATTAGAAAGAAAGAAAGAAAGAAAGAAAGAAAGAACATTGTAAACGGATTTGGGTAAAGAAAGAAAGAAAGAAAGAAAGAAAGAAAGAAAGAACATTGAAAACGGATTTGGGTAAAAAAGAAAGAAAGAAAGAACGTAAGAATGAAAGAAAGAAAGAAAGAAAGAAAGAAATAAAGAACATTTTAAACGGATTTGGGTAAAGAAAGAAAGAAAGAAGGAACGAAAGAAAGAAAGAAAGAAAGAAAGAAAGAAAGAACGGTATTATTAAAAAGAAAGAAAGAAAGAGGGAAAGAAAGAAAGAAAGGAAGAAAGAACATTGTAGACGGATTTGGGTAAAGAAAGAAAGAAAGAAAGAAAGAACGTTATTAATAAAAAGAAAGAAAGAAAGAACATTGCAAAGGAATTTGGGTAAAAAAAAGAAAGAAAGAAAGAAAGAAAGAATATTGTAAACGGATTTGGGTAAAGAAAGAAACAAAGAAAGAAAAAAAGAAAGAAAGAAAGAAAGAACATTTTAAACAGATTTGGGTAAAGAAAGAAAGAAAGAAAGAAAGAAAGAAAGAAAGAAAGAAAGAAAGAACTGTATTATTAAAAAGAAAGAAAGAAAGAAAGAAAGAACATTGCAAACGAATTTGGGTAAAAAAAGAAAGAAATAAAGAAAGAAAGAAAGAACATTGTAAACGGATTTGGCGAAAGAAAGAAAGAAAGAAAGAAAGAAAGAACATTGCAAACGAATTTGGGTAAAAAAAGAAAGAAAGAAAGAAAGAAAGAAAGAACGGTATTATTAAAAAGAAAGAAAGAAAGAACATTGCAAACGAATTTGGGTAAAGAAAGAAAGAAAGAAAGAAAGAAAGAAAGAAAGAAAGAAAGAAAGAAAGAAAGAATGAAAGAAAGAAAGAACATTGTAAACGGATTGGGTAAAGAAAGAAAGAAAGAAAGAAAGAAAGATAGAAAGAACATTTTAAACAGATTTGGGTAAAGAAAGAAAGAAAGAAAGAAAGAAAGAAAGAAAGAAAGAAAGAAAGAACTGTATTATTAAAAAGAAAGAAAGAAAGAAAGAAAGAAAGAACATTGCAAACGAATTTGGGTAAAAAAAGAAAGAAATAAAGAAAGAAAGAAAGAACATTGTAAACGGATTTGGGTAAAGAAAGAAAGAAAGAAAGAAATAACGAAAGAAAAAAGAAAGAAAGAAAGAAAGAACATTGTAAACGGATTTGGGTAAAGAAAGAAAAAAGAAAGAAAGAAAGAAAGAAAGAAAGAACGGTATTATTAAAAAGAAAGAAAGAAAGAAAGAAAAAAAGAAAGAAAGAACGGTATTATTAAAAAGAAAGAAAGAAAGAAAGAAAGAACATTATAAACAGATTTGGGTAAAGAAAGAAAGAAAGAAAGAAAGAAAAAAGAAAGAAAGAACGGTATTATTAAAAAGAAAGAAAGAAAGAAAGAACATTGTAAACGGATTTGGGTAAAGAAAGAAAGAAAGAAAGAAAGAAAGAAAGAAAGAAAGAAAGAACGGTATTATTA
>JBBBDQ010030670.1:80000-82500 GCA_037127315.1 Ascarosepion bandense
AGCAGTCGCCTCAGAAGCGTTTTGTTCGGAATAGCGTACCAAACAAACAAACGAAAAAAAAAAAAAATAACAAAAAAAAAATATAGCAAAAACATACGGCAGTACTACAACAATCACTGGAACTACCGCTGGCTCTCCACAACATCTTTCTTTTACTTTTTTTTTTTTTTTTTTTTTTTTAAACCCTTAAATCCCTTTAAGCTTCTCCCAAAACCACAACACAACCGATATCAGGGCTCACCTTTGGTACCCTTTTTTTTGGTACCCCCCCCCCAGCTTACCCGGATGCTAGGGAGCTAAAAACCCGTTGTTACTTTTATTTTCCTACCCCCACCCAACAAAACAAAAAAGACCCCTTAAGATGACGCCCCTGACAAGGGTTGCAACATAAATAACAAAGAAAAGATCTTAAAAGTTTGCAAGGAAGGAAAAATATTACTACCCCACCCCCTAAAAGAACTTCACCCCCCGCGACGAAAAAAAAAATAACCCCTAGCGAAATACATTACACACACACACACACACACATATATATATATATATGCATACCCACTCCACAAAATAATATATATATGCATATGCATACCCACTCCACAAAATAATATATATATATATATATATATATATATATTAAAGCAGTGCTTTATTAAATAATTTTAGACGTATTATGTCGATTTATTGTTCTTTTAATATTCTCGTATGCATATAGAGGAGGGGGCGTTAAGAATGTGGGTCGTTTATCGCCCCCCTGGGACGGAATAACAATACCCTTTCGCGTTGACTATCCTTGCTTACCGTCTCATGCGATACAAAAATACCCGAACCCCCTCAGTTACGAATCGGACGCTGAAACTGGTATGTCCCTTAATTTAAAACCCCCCGATTTGAACCCCCCCTGAGAGGACCAAGGGATGTTTTTTTTAATTCCAAGCGATACCCCCGTAAAACGACGCGATCGACGGCCGTGCGATAATCGAATCCGTTTCGGCCTTTACGATAGACCATTGGAATGACCCAGGGATGTTTCATTGTGTTTATATTGGATTTAACCGGATTAACCCTGTTGAAACCCGTCAAAATCGTTGTTTAATGCTTGTAGAAAGTATATCTGAGCCCGTTTGGATAATCCGGGCTAATCCCTTGGGAATAAGGATTACCGTTTTGCTCCTGTTTCTTTTACCTGCAATCGAATTTTGTAACGGGTCTGGATATTTCGAAATTGAAGTTAAAGAATTTAATAATCACCTCGGACGATTAGCGGACGGAAGTTGCTGCCGTGAAAACGACGGCAAATCCGAGTGCTCACTAAACTGCCGGACCTACTTTCGTGTCTGTCTCAAGGAGTACCAATCGGAAATTAACCCGGATGGACCGTGTACATTCGGTAATGTCTCCACCGGAATATTAGGGGGAAATTCCTTCACATATTCATCGGAATCTTCAGAAGCTAAATTAACAGTACGTTTTGAATTCGCCTGGACGGTAAGCTAACACTTATTCTATTTTTTATTTTCTGTTCATTTCAGCGTTTCAAACTTTTTTTTTAATTTCTCACTCAGCTTTTAGTAAAAAAAAAAAAAAAAATAGACGATTAATAATTATAATATTTAAAAAAAAAAATGAAAAAACCTGCATTGACGACAAACATAAAAACTACCCCTCCTCCTACCAAAAATAAAAAAATAAAATAAAAATCAGCAGTAGCAGTCAAACAAAGAACAAACTTGTTCCACTTTGATCAATATATCCGTAGCATTAAAAAAAGAAAAAAAAATTCAGAACAATAAAACTATAATTTATTAAAGGAAAAAACACAAATAAATGACAAAACATTATTCTTTTTCGATAAAAAAAAAAAAAAAATTACGATTATCATGAATTCGCAATATGAGCTGACCTAAAAACATTTAAATTGCACACTCGCAATCATTCGGTTTACAAATCGCAATATGAGGCGGTTAAAAAACTTATGAAAAATCCGAAACTCGAATTAAAAATATAATTCATAAAATATAAACTCTCAATATGAGTCGTGTTAAAAATATACATAAAAAAAACTAATAAGCTCGCAATATGATTTCGGTTAAAAATAAACTCACAATAAGAGTCGTGTTAAAAATATAGATAAAACAAATAAAAACCTCGATATCGTGGTAATAAATAAACTCGCAATATGAGTCGTGTTAAAAATATAGATAAAACAAATAAAAAACTCGATATATGAATCGTGGTAAAAATGAACTCGCAATATGAGTCGTGTTAAAAAATATATGAAAAAGAAATAAACAACTCGATATATGAAGAGAGGTAAAAATAAAATCGCAATATGAGTCGTGTTAAAAAATATATATAAAACAAATAAAAAACTCGATATATGAATCGTGGTAAAAATTAATTCGCAATATGAGTCGTGTTAAAAAATATATATAAAACAAATAAAAGACTCGATATATGAGTCGTGGTAAAAATTAATTCGCAATATGAGTCGTGTTAAAAAATA
>JBBBDQ010030670.1:85000-88428 GCA_037127315.1 Ascarosepion bandense
AATGATTTTCCAATAGAAATGCATTGGAAATGATTTTACTATAGGAATGCATAGGAAATGATTTTACTATAGTAATGCATTGGAAATGATTTTATTATAGAAATGCATTGGAAATGATTTTATTATAGGAATGCATCGGAAATGATTTTGCTATAGAATTGCATTGGAAATGATTTTACTATAGCAAAGCATTGGAAATGATTTTACTATAGGAATGCATTGGAAATGATTTTACTATAGCAATGCATTGGAAAGGATTTACTATAGTATTGCAGTGGAAATCATTTTAATATACGGAAGCATTGGAAATGATTTTACTATAGAAGGCATTGGAAATGATTTTACTACAGGAAAGCATTGGAAATTATTTTATTATAGGAATGCATTGGAAATGATTTTACTATAGAAATGCATTGGAAATGATTTTATTATAGGAATGCATTGGAAATGATTTTCGTATAGGAATGCATTGGAAATCATTTTACTATAGAAATGCATTGGAAAGGATTTTCCCATAGGAATGCATTGGAAATGATTTTATTATAGAAATGCATTGGAAATGATTTACTACAGTTATGCATTGGAAATGGTCTGACAATAGGAATGCATTGGAAATGATTTTACTATAGAATTGCATTGGAAATGGTTTTACTATAGGAATGCATTGGAAATGATTTTACTATAGCAATGCATTGGAAATGATTTTACTATAATAATGCATTGTAAATGATTTTACTATAGAATGCATTGGAAATGGTTTTACAATAGAAATGCATTGGATATGATTTTACTATAGCAATGCATTGGAAATGGTTTTACAATAGAAATGCATTGGAAATCATTTTACTATACTATGCATCGGAAATGATTTTACTATAATAATGCATTGTAAATGATTTACTATAGAAATGCATTGGAAATGGTTTTACTATAGGAATGCATTGGAAATCGTTTTGCTATAGTATGCATTGTAAATGATTTTACTATAGAAATGCATTGGAAAGGATTTTACTATAGGAATGCATTGGAAATCATTTTACTATAGAATTGCATTGGAAATGGTTTTACTATAGGAATGCATAGGAAATGATTTTATTATAGGAATGCATTGGAAATTATTTTACTATAGAAATGCATTGGAAATTATTTTACTATAGAAATGCATTGGAAATGGTTTTACTATAGAAATGCATTGGAAATCGTTTTGCTATAGTATGCATTGTAAATGATTTTACTATAGAAATGCATTGGAAAGGATTTTACTATAGGAATGCATTGGAAATCATTTTACTATAGCAATGCATTGGAAATGATTTTATTATACGAATGCATTGGAAATGATTTTACTATAAAATGCATTGGAAATTATTTTACTATAGAAATACATTGGAAATTATTTTACTATAGAAATGCATTGGAAATTGTTTTATTATAGGAATGCATTGGAAATGATTTTACAATAGAAATGCATTGGAAATGATTTTACTATAGGAATGCATAGGAAATGATTTTACTATAGTAATGCATTGGAAATGATTTTATTATAGAAATGCATTGGAAATGATTTTATTATAGGAATGCATTGGAAATGATTTTACTATAGAAATGCATTGGAAATGATTTTACTATAGCAAAGCATTGGAAATGATTTTACTATAGTAATGCATTGGAAATGATTTTACTATAGCAATGCATTGGAAAGGATTTACTATAGAATTGCAGTGGAAATCATTTTAATATAGGAAAGCATTGGAAATGATTGTACTATAGAAATGCATTGGAAATGATTTTGCTACAGGAAAGCATTGGAAATCATTTTACTATAGGAATGCATTGGAAATGATTTTACTATAATAATGCATTGTAAATGATTTTACTATAGAAATGCATTGCAAATGGTTTTACTATAGGAATGCATTGGAAATCATTTTACTATAGCAATGCATTGGAAAGGATTTTACTATAGGAATGCATTGGAAATCATTTTACTATAGAAATGCATTGGAAATGATTTTACTATAGGAATGCATTGGAAAGGATTTTCCCATATAAATGCATTGGAAATGATTTTATTATAGAAGTGCATTGGAAATGATTTACTACAGATATGCATTGGAAATGGTTTTACTATAGCAATGCATTGGAAATCATTTTACTATAGTATGCATCGGAAATGATTTTACTATAATAATGCATTGTAAATGATTTTACTATAGAACTGCATTGGAAATTGTTTTACAATAGAAATGCATTGGATATGATTTTACTATAGCAATGCATTGGAAATGGTTTTACAATAGAAATGCATCGGAAATGATTTTACTATAATAATGCATTGTAAATGATTTTACTATAGTAATGCATTGGAAATGGTTTTACTATAGAAATGCATTGGAAATCGTTTTGCTATATTATGTATTGTAAATGATTTTACTATAGAAATGCATTGGAAAGGATTTTACTATAGGAATGCATTGGAAATCATTTTACTATAGAATTTGCATTGGAAATGGTTTTACTATAGGAATGCATTGGAAATCATTTTACTATAGAATTTGCATTGGAAATGGTTTTACTATAGGAATGCATTGGAAATGATTTATTATAGAATTTGCATTGGAAGTGATTTTACTATAGAATTGTATTGGAAATGATTTTATTATGGGAAAGCATTGGAAGTGATTTTATTATGGAATTGCATTGGAAATGGTTTTACTATAGCAATGCATTGGAAATGGTTTTACTATAGAAATGCATTGGAAATCATTTTATTATAGGAAAGCATTGGAAGTGATTTTGCTATGGAATTGCATTGGAAATGGTTTTACTATAGAAATGCATTGGAAATGGTTTTACTATAGAAATGCATAGGAAATCATTTTATTATAGGAAAGCATTGGAAATGATTTTAATATAGAAATGCATTAGAAATGGTTTTACTATAGAATTGCATTGGAAATGGTTTTACTATAGGAATGCATTGGAAGTGATTTTACTACAGAAATGCATTGGAATTGATTTTATTATAGGAATGCATTGGAAATGATTTTACTATAGGAATGCATTGGAAATGATTTTACTATAGCAAAGCATTGGAAATGATTTTACTATAGCAATGCATTGCAAAGGATTTACTATAGCATTGCATTGGAAATGATTTTACTATAAGAATGCATTGGAAATGATTTTATTATAGAATTGCATTGGAAGTGATTTTACTATAGAATTGCATTGGAAATGATTTTATTATAGGAAAGCATTGGAAGTGATATTACTATGGAATTGCTTTGGAAATGGTTTTACTATAGCAATGCATTGGAAATCATTTTACTATAGGAATGCATTGGAAATCATTTTAATATAGAAATGCATTAGAAATGGTTTTACTATAGTAATGCATTGGAAGTGATTTTACTATAGTATTGCAT
>JBBBDQ010030694.1:0-10945 GCA_037127315.1 Ascarosepion bandense
ATATATATATATATATACTCATCCGCAGACAGATCTGTTTCGCTGTATCACAGCTCATCAGTACGGTTAGATTGAAACTCGACCGAATTGCGTCAGTCGGCGATTCTACCCCTGGGCTATGGGCGCTCGGTAGAAGGCAGACTTTTTAGCGTGTATATTATCATTATACATGCCCAATAGCCAGAGTACTCTAATTCATTACTAAATAAGCGATGCGTACATGCTAGAGTAGCTACTGTTTTTCAATGTCTACTATTCTTTCAGAGTGCCCAATCAGGGTGTGAGAGCGTATATATATATATATATATATATATATATATATATATATATATACGAGTGAATAGGGATTTAGGAGATATATATATATATCCTCTCTATTATAATAAAGACCATAGTGTATATATATATATATATATATATATATATATATATACCATTCCTCATGCTCAGGGTTTGCAATTTTTTTGGTTTGTTCTTATGTCCAAATGTAAGATACTTAATCATGGATACATCAACATATATGTTGCCGTCATTTTAAAAGGTACATCGATATAAATATTTTATCGTCGTTATGGACGGCACGGACCCACTCGTCTATTAATATTTCTCTAAAATCTATGATGTTCTAGAGGTGGTAATATTTATTCTAAATATGAGTGCACATGTTTGTTCCGTCTGATAAACTTTGAATTACAAAATTTGGTCATATGCAGGATTGCAATTTTTTCGTGAATATGGATGAAAATGTTTTTTTTTTTTCCTATTTATTTCTGCTTCAATAAAATAAAATAAATAAATAACAGGACATTTTTCTCTTCTTTCCTTAATGCAAATGGCTGGATCTCAAGAACGATCCTGAAAATAACTTGAGTTGTCTCTCATGCATAAATTTGGAAAAGAAATATTGAGACAGAGATGACGAATTCGATTTTCTCGAGGTGGACAAAAATGACGGAAAATTACATTAAATATGAATTAAACATGTGCTTCAGATGCACAAATGTCCCATATATATATATATATATATATATATATATATATATATATATATACAACTCGTTGAAGAAGACTCTCAAGTTACTTCTCTTTAATTTACGGTGTTTTTCTTGTATACGTTAAACTTTAACGTATACAAGAACTTAACGGTTAAAGTTTTTACTTTTTAATCTTAATAAAAGTAACAGTTTTTCCTTCAGTGTGCCGTGTCCATTCAGATGCAAAAATGTTCAATCATATATATATATATATATATATATATATATATATATATATATATATATATATATATATATATATATATATATATATATATATATATATATATATATATATATATATATATATATATATATATATATATATATATATATATATATATATATATATATATATATATATATATATATATATATATATATATATATATATATATATATATATATATATATATATATATATATATATATATATATATATATATATATATATATATATATATATATATATATATATATATATATATATATATATATATATATATATATATATATATATATATATATATATATATATATATATATATATATATATATATATATATATTTATATATTTTTATATATTTATATATTTTTATATATAACGGTCATGTCACGTTGGATACACCGGTTCCCGCTCGATCCCCGAAGCTAAGCAACGTTGAACCTGGTCAGTACTTAGGTGGGTGACCACTTGGGAATACCAGGTGCTGTTAGCATTCACGGATGTGCGTTGGGGTGCGGTGGATGTCGGCTTGGAGGGGGAAATCGGTGAGCCGAGTTCCAATTTCAGTCGAGCACGCTGCATTCACTTGCGCACTGGTACCCTTGGGAAAGGTATTAATCCGTTCGTTCCCTCCAATTATGGGTTAAATAATTGAGGTCTGCTGTTCGTGCGATCTGTGGCAGTCATCTGCACCAATTGTTTGTTATCAGCAGTTCCAAGAAGTGTGGATGGTACTACACAATGCCTTCACCACTATAAACAAATCTCTGTGTGGTTGTCTTGCTGGAAAAAGGTTGGACCCTCATACGTTGAACGCGACGGGAGAATCCATTATATATATATATATATATATATATATATATATATATATATATATATATATATATATATATATATATTTATATATATTTATATATATATATAATACTTAAATGTATGTTTTAATATTTCTAATAATTACTTAATTGCGGAATGCTAAAAATTTTAATACGTAGATATTTAGTATTTTAATACATATTATTTCATTAAAAGATTCTAATCGTTAATAACTTTTTTCCAAAAAAATATCTTTTTATAAAAATTTCGCTTAATACTTGGGTTTATTTAAAAAATTTAAATCATTCGTCTTTGAAAATCTCTGAAGAAGCTTGTTTTATTCACATATATATATATATATATATATATATACCGTAGCGATAAAGATCAGAACGATGTTAAGAAATGTCAAAATGTGAAATTACTTTTTATTTTTAAGCTTCATAGAACATTTTATCAAGAGAAAATAAAGAAATAAAGGTAAATTATACAATTCCAAAATATAAAGCTCAATGAACTTATTTTAATAAAGTTAAAAGAATAATTATATAACATTCGAAAAAATAGAAAAGTTATTTTTTGGTGATAACGTGCAAAAGCGATGGACCAGATGTTTGCGCTTTCACGACCAAAAAGCAATGACCAAAAGTAGTCCGTGCGCTGCCGGCTCTGCGCAGATGTTTCGGTTGAAAACTGAAAATTAATTAAATATTAAATTTCCAGTTCACGAGCCTAGGCGAATTTTATTTATCAGCCAATGGGTAGTGTGAAATCCCAAATGAGCTGCTGTGATCCAAAAAGAAGATATAAAAACCGGATAAAGAAAGCATTCGACCGGCAGACCGACTCGAGGAGAAGAGAGTAATTAGTATCTCCCTTGACCGAAGTCAAGCGGCTTACTACGCTCGCCTCCCTTACCTCTTTCCTTCTTCCCTACCTCAAAAACTAATTACTGACATAAGGAGCGAATACATCAAAGACATTCCTTACTTACACGCTCACAAATTCCTAAGCATTTTATTGCCATGAACATTTTAACCTCCGTTGGACCTATACTTCATGTATTACTTCAATTGTAAAAACATTAATTGATATGCGTTATATATAAAATGTTATCTTTCAACTCGATTTGCTTTTCTTGGTTTATAACCTTTGTTTATGACTTATAGTCGGCTATCAACAACAAGGCCTAATTCCGTTAACCTGCAACAATATACAATTACCCTTCACTAGAACGGACTCTCCACTACTAACAGAAAAGATTAAATAAGCAGCCCACTATAATTTCATATTTGGAATTTTTCTTCACACCGTTCTGATCTTTATGCTCGCTACTGTATATATATGGAATCGTGCCATAGACGTATGCTAATATGTATATTCATTAATATATATATATATATATATATATATATATATATATATATATATATATATATATTACACAATTTTCGATCTATCGCAATAACCATATCTTCTCTGAAATGTATCGTTATGTCAACAAATGTAAACATGTTACGGAAATTAACGAAGATTAAAGAAACTTGGTTATAAACAACCGACAATTTGAAATTGTTTGAACATTATTTTTATCGATACTCGTATTTAAGTAGATATTCTGACTTTTAATTAAACAGTATTATATATTTATAATATATATTTATATATATTATTATATACTTATAATCCTGCGTGGGATGTGCGTGGTAGTCCAGTGGATATCGGCTCGGAACAAGAAATTGGAGAGCCGAGTTCGAATTCCAGTTGAATTCATTGCATTCACTTACGCGCAAATACCCTTGGGAAAGGTATTAATCCGTCTCTTCCTTACAGTTATGGGTTAAATAACAGGACAGATTGGGTTCTATAGCCTTGGTCGGCAACCAGTCTACCGCAGAAAGCAATGGCAACCTACTGCGGGATAATCTTCTGCCCAGTCAGTCATGTCTCTTTCGAGACATGATCGCCCAAGCGTGTATCACGTATGGCACTTAACTGACTGTAATCCTGCCGAATGGCATATATATAACAGAGCTATATATATATATATATATATATATATATATATATACAGCTCTGTTCACTGTTTTCTTATCACCATTGTAATATTACTATACATATGAACACCCTCCTCATATGTATATTTATTAATTTACGTTACCATATATATATATATATATATATATATATATATGTATGTGTGTGTGTGTATAAATTTAGTGTATCGAGGCAGCAGATAATTTTCTAAACATATGCCATTAAATATAAGAGACAAATGATGTATATTATGTTTAATCATGAGCCATTCTAAACATCGTATTTTGGCTTTAATTTTAGGTGAAAATAAAAACAGAAATTATCCGACATTTGGATATTTTTTTTTTATGTTAGTTCTAAGCTTTCGGCTCACATGAGCCACCTTCAGAGAGGTTTCATGGACGTTAGCATAAAAACATCCACCATCAAAGATGATTTTATCTCGTGTTGACATAAAACATTGCTAAGCAACGATAACACTTAACAAAATAGCAGGCGCATGCGTACATTTGTAATGCTGTTCTGTGACGTCACACTGCGTGAGAGCTCGAAATTTTAACAGAACCATATATTTAAATGCAATGTAATGCGTTATGAAGAACACACACACCGAAACACACACACAAACACACACACACCAAATTCAAATGATAACCCCAAACAATAAAAAAGAACCAGATGACCCATGAAAAACAATTCTAGAACATAAAGACGAAATCAAAAAACTCTCTCTCTCTCTCCCCCACACACACACACACCAAATTCAAAACACCGTCAAAGCAATAAAAACAACCAGCTGATCGATGAAAAGGCTTGTAGATAAGCAAAGGCGACTAGAAGATAATTTTAACGTACTAAGGAGGGAACCCCAGAGCAAAATCATTTCAAATTGAGGTAAGCACTTGATTCATTCAACTGTTTATTTATTTATCTGTTTATTCATTTATACACGTTCTGATGTGAGAAAACACAGACTATTCAACACACCAACATTTGATTTATCTTATTTTATTTTATTTTTATTTTATTTTACTGATTTGATTTATTTTTTCATTTTTTCTACTTATTTATAAACAACTTGGCCATCAGAAACAAAAGAAACTCGATACGTAAAGCCACAAATTTGTTCACCTGAAGAGCGTCAATCATAGACTCGAAACACGTGTAGCGTCATAAATACCATTATGAACACTTAAAGTATCATAACATGTATAAAAACAACAATAATAAATATACACTTTAAACGAAACGTTCACGGCCTCTCACACTTATATATATATATATATATATATATATATATATATATATATATATGTTTCGTTGAATACTACTGTCAAGATACTTTTGTTTAAATTTTAGTGTTTCTTTTTTTTTTGTCTATCGCATAAAGTGTTCACTTTTCTGCTTTCAATAAATGTAACAGTATTTTTCTTGAATGTGCTTTGTCTATTCAGGAAGTCAGCGATCATAGTTCTCCGCCATTTTGTTGTTAGTAGCGTTTTCCCTTTACAAAGCTTCTGATCCTCCATTTTGCTATCCATTCACATAAGACCGTTTTCCTTTGATTCGTCTTCTGTCCTCTGGATGTCAAATTCTCCAAACCTTCTTTCCTGATTCAGTCAGTTAAGTACCATACGTGATACACGCTAGGGCGATCATGTTTCTTTCCTGACATGACTGACTGGGCAGAAGATTATCCCGCAGTAGGTTACCATTACTTTCTACGGTAGACTGGTTTCCAACCAAGGCTATATAACCTAATCTGTCCTGCTATTTAACTCATAACTTGATGGAAGAGACGATTTAATACCTTTCCAAAGGGTATATGCACGTAATTGAAAGCAAGGAATTCAAGTGGAATTCGAACCAGTCTACTGCAGAAAGTAATGGCAACCTACTGTGAGATAATCTGCACAGTCAGTCATGTCTCTTTCGAGACATGATCGCCCAGGCGTGTTTCACGTATGGCACTTAACTGATTGATTGAATAGTTGGAATCATGATTAAGGCTTTTACTGGGCAGAAAGTGGGGGATCGGTTTTCTATTGTTATGAAGTAATAAACTGATCCCCCATTAATTACTACTTAATAATATAATGTCTCTTCCCCCTCTAGCTATGAGTCAAATAACAAGACAGATTGGGTTCTATAGCCTTGTCTGGCAACCAGTCTACCGCAGAAAGCAATGGCAACCTACTGTGGGATAATTTACTGTTAAGTCAGTCATGTCTCTTTCGAGACATGATCACCCAAGCGTGTATTACGTATGACACTATACGAAAGGTATGAAACTGGATGATTATTCAGACGTAGATGTTGTATCCGAAGGAATGGCATGAGTGGATGTCGTTGTATCTATGTATAGCTACGATATTAATACTATTTTATCCTTCTACTCCGTAACTGTCTTCATCTTCTATGTACCATTGAAAACTGCATTTCTACAGAAAAAATTATTCACCTGAAAATATATATATATATATATATATATATATATATATATATATATATTAAATATTTAGTATTTAGTTCCACACCACGATGTAGGTTCATATTATATAACGGTGCTTGCAACTCGACTTAAACATTTAAACATTCTACTTCCATAATGAACATGTCCTTCCTTTAATTGTACAAACAGTATTTATTCTTGGTACAAACACTCTATTGTGTGCTGATCCCCAAAACTGCTGGATAAGATCTACACTACCGGCCATAATTATTAGGCCACCCCAGTGTTTTAAAAAAATGATGTATTTTATAAAATTTTTTAGTACTTATTGCCAAGTGAATAATTGTAAATGAAAATAAAATAGTTCTTTTGTTAATACTGCACAATAACATGTGCATCAAATGAATTTATAAATATCTAATAATTACCTATATTGCAGTTTCATCAATGAAAGAATGAAGAAAATTTAGGGTGATTCAGGCTAGTTCATCTTTGCTTACTTGGCTTGTAAAATTTTTCAAAGTAATAATAACAAAAGAACCATTCTATTTTCATTTAGAATTATCCAATTGGCAATAAATACTAAAAATAGTATGAAATTTATCATTTCTTTAAAAAAAAACTGGGGTGGACTAACAATTATGGCCGGTAGTGTAGATCTAGCTTAGTGGCTAGCTCGTACAGTATTCGTCTAGTCTCATCTATGTGTAGTTCTACAAGAGTAAATTCAGCACTTTTCTGAACTTGCACAATTAAAACGGTTATCTATTGATGTTATAAGGGAACATCCTATCACCCCTGACAGTTGATTCACCGAAGAGATTAAGAAGTGTGGAAGTAAGAAAGTACGTGACGATTCGACTTCCGTTCTCATTCCGTTTACCCCTTACGTGTTGCGTAAATCTTTCCACTTGGAATTTACCTTGTTATTTATATCGTTCCCGCCATATAACAATTCATATATTCACAAGCTATCAACATTTGGTAATTAATTAGTACTGCGATATAAATTATAAATTTTAAATAACCACTACAAGTTTACCGTAAAAGTGCTTAATGTTGTGATTGAATCTCAGATTCAGTTACTAATAATTTTGCATAGGCCTATACTTGGGTTCATATACAATGTATAAATATATAAATACTAGCAGTATAGCCCTGCGTTGCTCGGGTGTAATGAAAGCTTTAAAACTAATCCATAGTCCTAGAGCTCAGACTCTTTGGACGTTGTCACGAAAGACTAAAAAGCAATAGTTGTTTCCAGTTAAAGCGAAACCGTAGACTGAAAGAAAAAATGAATGGATGTAAGTCAAACTTTGATTTCCTGGTATCGATATCTAATAATTTTTTTCATCGTAAACTGAATTTTGAAGGCTAAATAAGTCCTCTGAGTAAATGGTATCATGGCTGAGACTAAGAACTACAATTATATCTACTTAGAGCCAAACCCGAAGCAAAAACTAAAACAAAAGGGCTGAAAAAATACAGACATACAGGCAGATAAACAGACACACACACACACACACACACACAAACATCTTGCCTTTTATATATATATATATATATATTATCGATTTTCTGCACTATTGTAAGAACTGCAATCTTGAAACTTCTGAATATCGTTTTTGATGTCTTTTTCTATGAGTGTATCAAATTTGATTAAAATCGAACCACTCCTTCTATAACCCGATTTTTTCAATTATCGACTTTCGATATTTATTGGGAGTACCTCGACACAAAAACTAGCTAAAAACACTCGCAGACGCTTATAGTACAACTGTGTAAATTTTCAAGAAAATCGGTTCAGCCGTTTTGGATTCTACAGGTAACGGATACACACACATACAGAGACACACATACACACACAGACAAAGTTCCGTTTATAAATAAGTTTAGATAACCATGCCATTGATATTACTACTGCTACAGTAGGTCTGATTGTACTTCCGCCACTCCATAATTGAATTAAAGTTTGAATATGGCTGCAATAACTCTGTTTTTATAATAAATAAAAAATTGTAATGCAAATTTGATAAAAAATAATTTCTTCAACTGAAAACAACATGTCGAAACAAAATAAAATACACAGTCAGATTTATCAAAAAAGTTAAGAAACATATTAATTTCTCTTTTCTGCCTTGGCCGCTCGTACGCGTTCGGGTTCCCGACATTAAACCTTGACCTTGTGTCACACACACTTCCTAGAGGTAAATACAATATTTTCTTTGTTGTTATGAAACGAATATTGAATGAGAAAACCCGCTGAGTTGCTGTTTTTGTTTTGGAATGAACATCAAATGAGCTACCATTTTGTCACGGTTGCATCAAGGAGAAGAGAAAGAGAGAGAGAGAAGGTGAAACGAAAAAAGAATACAAACACTATTAACGCTAAAGTTTTATAAGAATAAAATATATTTACAAAAGTAAAAATATAAATGTATTACAATTAAACATTCAAAACAATATTAATTCAGTTTAGGAGAAATTTAAAAATTAAATCAAAAAAATCAAAAAATAAAATATAACATTGTCCCCAACAGAAATGAAAATGTAAGTCTTGGTCACAGATATTAAAAAACAGAAATGAGGGTTTTACCGGCGTGTCTGTGCTAGGACTGTACGAAAACTGATCGTAGGCAGTCAGGGTCAGTTCTTTGACTTTTCCGTGATAAAGAAATTGTTTGCAAGTGAACTGAAATGGCCAGACAAACTAACCCTTCCATTTTTATAGGTGGGCCGCCTCTTTGAAGAAAGCCATCGCCATTTCTGGTGTCTTCTAGGTCAAAAGAAGCCAATGTACACTTTTTTTTATTCTGGAACCATTTAAAATGGAATAGAGTTCACGATTATGACATATATTTTCAGCAATCGCAATACGCATGATTTGTAGTAATTTCTATTTGTATTATTTTCCAAAAAGAGGCTTCTATAATACAAGTCACTTAACATTAACAGATTAGGATGGAACCATTATGCTCGTGGGGTCTCTAGACAAGTGCCAATTAAGACCATGCGTTAAAACGACTCTGAATGTATGTAATATGCTGCTTTCCCTCTTGCTTTCAATAGGTCATATGAGTTTCAAATTTTTTAAGGCTCCTTTCCTCATTATGTTTCCTAAATATTTCAACTGTTTCGTTATAATGCTAATTATAAGTGTTCTCTTTGTCAAGTATTCTCAGCATCCTTCTGTAGAATCACATTTCTGTTGACATATCTCTTCTTCATTTCTGATGGGACTGTCCAACGTTCACTGCATTAAGAATATCCGCAGTTACATCTTTTCTAACGAAATTCTCTTGTTTCTTGCTACTCTGCTTAGCTTTTGGAAGGCGTCTTTCTCTATACCAAAATCGCTTTGCCTTTCGGTGTCGCATAATATGTTAAAACGCTTCCTAGAATGTTTTACTTGCTTGGTTTTGATGTCCCCAATTCGTAAATGTTATCTTGGGCTGTTCATTTTGCTGCCAACCACACTTTAACGCTTTAGAATTGATACTTAGTCCTTTCTTCTTCCTATCCTTTACTTTCATTTGTAGGAGTTCCTATAGTTTCCCATCTGTGTTTGCTATGAACAGTTTGTTAACTGCATATCAAATAATGAAGCCTGGTAGGACTTCTAATTCTATCAGGTATGTTTTACTATAAAGGTTGAATAAGTCTTTCACGCCCATTTTGACAATTAAAAGTCGACTCCAAAATTGGTGCGGAAACAACGAATTGAATCAAACACAACTAAATTTTAATATCATGTTCTAAATTATATATATAAGCGCGGTAGCGGATGCGCGTGTGGTGCAGTGGATATCGGCTCGGAACGAGAAATCGGGGAGCCGAGTTCGAATTCAAGTTGAATTCATTGCATTCACTTACGCGCAAATAACCTTGGGAAAGGTATTAGTCCGTCTCTTCCTTCCAGTTATGGGTTAAATAACAGGACAGATTGGGTTCTATAGCCTTGGCTGGCAACCAGTCTACCGCAGAAAGCAATGACAACCTACTGCGGGATAATCTTCTACCCAGTCAGTCATATATCTTTCGAGATATGATCGCCCTAGCGTGTATCACGTATGGCACTTAACTGACTGACTTATTTGAAAGCGCTCAATATCAGTGATCGAGCTCACATATTCATATAGATAGGTGAGAGTTTGTGACCCTGGGTTTCATGCTTTTGCGATCGTCAGACAAACGATCGCAAGAGCGTGAAACACAGGGGCAAAAACTCATATATATATATATATCTTTTTAGTAATTTAGGTCAGTATGAGATGTGTGTTTTTAATTTTGTGTATTTTAGACACGTATCTCAACCTGTACACATACACACACACATATGTATTATAGAATGATTATATATATTTATCTATCGATTTAAA
>JBBBDQ010030696.1:0-14541 GCA_037127315.1 Ascarosepion bandense
AAATTATATTGTTTGTAATCTCAGCTTTTTTAGAGTTTTCAGTTTATCAGCCATTTTTTGCATATTGACAGGTTTGTAAGTAAAAGTTAATTCTCAGTTTTGAAACTCTTGCAAAAATAAAATACACATCTCTAACACATTATCGTAAGAAAATTAGCAAATTTAAAGTTAAATTAATCTGATTTGAAACAAGTAATACTTGCTTATTTACTTATATGTAGTTTACAAGCATTTTTAATCATGGCATTCTTGTTTTTCTGACTCAGTTGATTCATGATATGCTGACAAGCTAAGTATGGTTGACCAGAATTGACATAAATGTATGCTTTCTTTTTCCTATTTATCTAGTAATTTTAAAATATTAACAATATTTTCAGCAATGATCTGATATTTTATTGAATTTTAGTTATTTTAGCTTTAAACTTACATTTGAAAATGCTTTCTGAAAAATGAAATTTAAAATATCAAATTTTCTTAAATTTAAAATCTATTAACTGAGATAATAATGAAATACCATGATAGAGATAAAATACAATAATATTTCATTAATTATTGAGTTATTTATTTATATTTTTTAATATCTTATTTTTCATTTTATTCTTTATGATTAATAATTGTTGTCATGACATTTATGACACGGCAAACTTCACTTATTTATTAAATTTTTATAATACTTTACATTTTATTATTAATTACGTAATTGTTTGTTGTCAACTTCTATAAAATGGATTTACAAAACTCATGAAAGAGCTGATAGAACCATGGTTTACACCATTAAATGTCCAATTCTTTTTTTCCTTTAAGGGGAAGAAATCTTGAAACACAAGCTTTTAAAGATAATGTCACATATGAAACATCACACTTAAAAAAAAAAAAAATGAAACTTCAACATAAAAAAATTTTTAAATTATTTTAAGAATTTAAGTGCATGATAATTTGTATTAAGCTTTTCAGTTAGTAAATAATCTTCACTAATAACTTAATTACCTAATACAGTGATTTGAAGAAATTTTTAAAGATTTTTGAAAGTTTATAAATTATTATAATTAAAAAAGAAAAATGAAAACAATTCTTGTAAAAATTCAGTATTAATCAAATTTTTTTTTCTTCAGACTACAATGTCTTTAATATATATTTTATAAAAGCAATTAAAAGTTTATCTAAAAAAAAAAATGGCATAATTTTATTGTATTTTTTATTTTACTATTCAGAGCAGATTTTTTACAAAATGGCTACAATTTAAAAAAACAAAAAAAAAAAGAATTAGATGATTAATATTCCACAAGTAGTTCTGCATTTAATTAATAACACAAAGTTTGTGAACAGTAGTCAATTTCTAGAAATTTCATGAAATTAAGTAAAGGGGATGGTAATAGATGTAAAATATATATATATATATATATATATATATATATAGAGAGAGAGAGAGAGAGAGAGAGATAGAGATATTTATTTTTACCAAGATTTTCTAAAAATAATTTCAAAAATAGTTTCATTAATTTGTGAATAAGTTCTGAAAGTTTCATTAAAATCCAACAATTATTTGATTTTTGCAAGAATTTCCAAATTAATGTTTTTAATTTTTCTGAAAAAAAAGTGCTAAAATATCCATAGTAATCTTTCGTCTACCTCTAATGCAAAAAAAAAAAAAAAAAAAAAAAACAATTTTTAACTTAAATTTTGTTAGAAAAAAATTAAAAAATACTTTGGTCTTTTCTGTGAATAATAAGAAACATTTTGTCAATAAAACTTTGTTTTATTAAGTTTAGACTCTTTTTACATCATGCTACACAGTTTTTTGTCTTTTTGTCAACAAATTAGTGAAGGCATGAACACTATAGGAAACAAATTTAGAGGTAAAGGAAACATATAGAAACAAACCCTATCCATAAATAAAGAAAAAAAGACACATTCATTCCAAAAACAAAAACACAACAAACTCTAGACAGCTTCCTGGGTTTATATATATATATATATATGTGTGTGTGTGTATATGTGTATATATATATATATATATATATATATATATATATATATATATATTGTATTGAGGCGACAGACAATTATCTAAACATATATTGCTAAATATAACAGACAATGAATGTCTGTTATATTTAGCATTCTAATCATCGTGTTTTGGCTTTAATTCCAGGTGAAAATAATGACAAAAACTGTTCAACATTTGGTTCTAAGCTTTCAGCTCGCATGAGATATTGGAGGCCATTTACATTAAACCAAAGCAACCCACACTCAATAAAATCACATTTCACTCTAGTCACAACACATTACATTGAATTTAGACATATGGTTCTGTTTTTAACATTTCGGTCTCTTACATGGTATGACGTCATAGAACTGCATTATGTCAACACAAGATAATATCATCTTTGATGGTGGAAGTCTTTATGTTAACGTCCCTGTAACTATTCTGAAGATGGCTCACATGAGCCGAAAGTTTAGAACCAGCTGTAATAAAAAAATATCCAAATGTTGGAGAATTTATTTTAACCTGAAATTAAAGCCAAAACAGGATGTTTAGAATGGCTCATGATTAAATGCAATAGACATTCATTGTCTGTTATATTTAACAATATATGTTTATATATATATCCTGATGAGGAGGTAAAATCTCAAAACAGAAATTTTCATGTCGCAATGTAAATTAAATTAATTTTAAATAAAAACAAAAATTTAATTACAATATATATATATATATATATATATATATATATATATATATAGTTTATTTAACATTTATCACTCTGTATATGACTTCATTTGTTGTACAAAAAGGTTATCCTGTCACTGAAGGTGAATCTGATCCCTGAACAATAGTTTTTTTAAAATTTTATAGTTGTGTTGTCATATCCTGCTATGTCAACCGAAAACAGTTTTGAGTGAAATTACCAGTTAGGATACTGCCATTGAGAGGCCTTGAAAAAGAATGCAGTGGAAAAGGAAGTCATATTAAGAATGCAGTGTGCTAAAGTTTAATTGCTTTCAGCAATTACAAACCTGGCTGAGTAATTTATTGATTGTGTTGACATGTCACGGTTGATAGCCACTTACTTTATTCAAGGTGAGCATATCAAAAAACATCTACTTGCTGGGACTTAGGTATCTCCAAAGATCTGCTAAAATAATTGACTATACATGAAAATGTCCCATTGTCAAAATCTTTATTAAGAGGATAAACCAAATTTTTTTTTTTACTATATTTTTTTATCCTTTTTCAAAATTTTGTTTAAATATTGTCTATATTTCTTATTTACAGTGTTAGGACTGTTGTCCTCATCTTTATTGTCTATATTGTCATAATCACAATGTTTCAGCCATTGTATGCTCTGACCTTCTTCAGGTGATTGGAACTTTGAACTGAACTCTGTATTTCAATCACTAGGATTGATTGTTCTTGCTCCATGAGTCTTGGTTAAATATCTTGTTTTTCTTGCATCAGCATGTGACCATAAATTAATATAAGAAATTTTAGCATCTTTTTTATGGTGCAAAACACATTGATTTGAAAATTCTTGCAAAAATCAAATAACTGACAGATTTTATGAAATTTTCAAAATTTATTTTCTTAAATTTTAACGATTTGTCAAGTAATTGTTACTGTTATAGCCCTTTTAGAAAAAACTGCTGAATTTAAATCTAGCAAAAAAGTTGTCAACACCTAATAAAAGCACTCACCTCAGTGTAAAAAAAAAAAAATGCTTGTCTGTAATATTTTAAACTAAAATATTTGTTTCAAATATTAACTCCTCAAATAAACTTTTATGTTTCATAGATTTTTAATAAAAAGAATCATGTGTTGACAAATTTGTCAATATGGATGATTTTAATGTTTTTACTGATAATAAAAAAACTTATTCCAATCAATTTAAATTCTGTTTTGAAAAACAGCAGAGTATTTTGTGTTTCAAATTATTCTTTACAGCTACTGAGTGGAAATAATTGTGAATCTGAATGCCGTTTTTTGGCTATTTATAGTGTTGCTAACTTTTTTATTTATTATTGTCATTGTTTCTTGTTATTATTAGATTTTCTTGTGTTTATCTATGCACACATGGTTTTTAATTTGTTTATTATTTATTTATTTTGTTTATTTACTTGAATTAACTTATTTTACTTGTTTTTGTTTGCTTATTTTTGTTTATTCTTGGTCGTTTTCAGTTTTCAAACTTTAAGTAACAAAGTAAAAATTAGTTTTCATGTTAGCACTTTGAGATGAGTTGTGTTTGTTTATTTGTTTGTTTGTGTTGTCTGACTAAATAATTATAGCTATTTTTACCTCCAAGCAAATTTTACAGTTTTTGAACAGCTGATGCTGTTTTCCTTACTTTCCATGATATTTTTGCTGTGATTTGGCTTTTGTTTTTAATCTCCCAGATATATTTAGAAAGCATTGTGCTGTTCACATATTTAGTATTTGTAAAGGATATTTTGTGTGTGTCTAGTTTCTTTGTTTCCAGGGTCCTTCAGTTTCTCTTATGTATATTTTTTCTTCATTATCTAATGATTTTACAGTGGTCTGGTATATTTCATTGTTCTGCAAGCAATTGCCATTTAAGGGACATTTGTTCTTTTGTTATAAGTGAATTTGTTTTGTTGGTTGTTTTCCTTCTGTGATTTTTTATCGTTTCATATTCTCGGTGCAAGTGTAACTGACTTTTACTGTGTATTTGGTTGAATATCTTATGGAGAGTGCTTGATGTGGGGAAGTGTTTTTGTATGAGATTAATGAATATTTTTTCTATATTTGTTTTTACATTTTTGATGTATGGTGGATTGAACCATACAGTGTTTCTCTTCCTTTGCAGTGTGGTGTGTATTTGAATGTTACTGGGAATCCACAATCTTTTGGGGCTGTTTCATAGTCGTTCATGTGCTCCATTCATGTGAATTTAAGTGTGCTACTAGATTGGCATCTAGGTCCCACCCTTTTACTGGTGGGATAGTTAAATTTAACTGCCTCTTCTACTCCAACAGTTTTTTTTTTTCTCACACTTCCTGCCTGTGGCACTTCCTTCCATTTACTTGCTTCCTTAATAGCTACAATCTCAAAAAATTTAAATGTAATGTCAATTGCCCTCTTCTATTTCCTTGAATCTCATTCATCATTTATCCTTTCTTCAATACCCACTGTACCCACCTGTCACTAGTGGTGGTCCTGCTTTGCTTAGAGTGAAATGATTAAAAAAAAAAAAAAAAAAAAAAAAAAAAAACAGATGAACACGGAGGAAAGATTTCAGAAGAAAAAAAGTATATATGTATAAAAGAGTTCAAAAGGTAGTAGCCGCTGATTGACCATGCATTTTCAAATTGAGCAAGGAGAGTTTAACCATATAAGGTTGTCAGCTAATCTTCCAAATATTGTATTTCATCTCTAGGTATGTTATGATGAACACAATATCAAAGAATAGACAAAATTTATTAACTGATTTGGGTATATTTTTTATCTGTTTATATACACACATCTATAGATCCACTATGAAAAGGCTGCTCACTTCTCATTAGCTTGTGTCCTTATATTCTGGTTGTGAAAGCTTTCTAATTGGTTGGTCAAACTATAGCTTTGTTTGCCTGGTGATTGTTATTATCTGTATATTTTTTTTTAGAAATAATGAAATTTTGGCCTTCTTGATTTTTATCTATAAAGACATTCTCCTTAATAACATTTTTCTTTTTTTTTATATTCTTTCACACTCAATAATTTCTTGCATCTTAGTGTCTTCATTGTCTTGTTTGGGGTAAAAATATATGAATATTATATTAAAAACTGTACTGCATTAAGAACTCATAAAATTAATTTATGGTGTCAATTTTGAGTAACTTTGTTATTATGTTGTAGGAAAATAATATTACAAAAAAAAATTCAGGACAAAAAATAAATTTAAACCATAGTAGTACCTACACTGAAATCCACACTGCACATATAAAAGGACCATTAAAATAGGCTTAAACAACCACTTATATATAAGTAGTTAAAAGTTCTTTATGAAATGAAAGAGAAGATGTGTCTTGGATAGAGCAATTAAAATGTGATTTAACATTTATTTTGCAGTAATATGTTTATATCGGAATTATTATTATTTTACATACACACAGGCGAACTAGTCACTTATCTGGGTTGTTATATTCATAATATTCTGGATCGGGTAAAGGGTTCAATGGAAATTCAGTGAGGGTTACAAAAGGCCTACACACACCTGAAGGAGGTCAAAACATTGTTACTAAAGCAATCAAAATGAGACTTACTAATACAAAAGTAAAGGCATAAAATACTAACTTCTAAATATTGAGAACACCCTAAACAAATCATGTGATCAATGAAGTTGTAAGGAGAATGGGAACTACAAATAAACTGTTGGTAACAATGAGAGAAAGATGAAATTTTGGCACACATTCTCTTGCGTCCACATTCACACAAATTGGGAAAGGAATAAATCTCTCCTCATTCCAGCTATGCATTAAATAGTAGCGTAGACTGGGCTTGGTAGCAACCCATCTAAGAGAAGGAAAACTTTTGATTGAAAATCATTGAGAAAGTAATGAGAAATTGCTCTATTATGTTTTCTTAGAATTTATAGCAATTTATAGATAATAAAGAAATCTTTTCAGAACCATGATCATTTGGTTGAGGGGGTGGAAATTTTGGCTTTGTAAAAGTATTCAACTCACCTGAAAAGAAAGAGATAAAGAGGAAAGCAAAAACTTTAATATTTCAGAAATCATTAAGATATTTTGCAATAGCTGGTCCATTTTTTGCTCCAGTTCATTCTTATACAGCAGGTAATAGACTACACAAGTTTTCTTAATGATTTCAACTCAGACTAGTACATCTAGCTGCTACCCTAACCACCACACAGATGCTCAATGATTGTCTACTCAATGTATTGTTCTTTTATTTATACCTGATGTGCAAACGTGACAATAGACACAAAATATGTACAAATATTTTCCAGAAAAATGCTAGGTTCAATTCTAAAGCATGTTACTTGAAGAGTGTAAAAACTAATAACTTAATAATTATAAAAGCCTAAAATCTGAAACTTTGTGTAACAATAATTAGATATATGTTTTAGACACTGTGTAATTTTTATCTGTTTAAGTTACTAAAGGAAAATATTGTATCTTAATAATTTTCAGAAAGAAGACATCATTTTGTCTGAAATTGTTTGACAGAATAATTTGGATCTAATTTGTTTTACTAAATCTTAATTTCTACAGATTTTATAAGGTTTGCTTCACAAACACCACATGCCTTTGGACATAGCATTTACTGGATGAGAATGATGACTTAGAGAATTCAATATTCACAAGTTATTGAAGGTACAAGAAGCAGGAGAGGGCAGCAGCTATCCTTGTAGAGGAGTTACAACTCTGAGTAAATCATTAAACCCTTAATATTAATACAAAAAAACAGCAAGACATGGAAACAATAAAATGAGTATTATTTCTTATCTGGTTGTTACGTGGTTTTGAAGAAATGCGATTGTAATACTGAGCAAAATTGTGAATATAGGGCCAAATGTGGATCAAATATGGATCAGAATCCAACAGAATGAAAAGATAAAGAATAAATATGTATACAGACTTTCTCATATGTTTTTTTTAGATGTGTGTAATGTGTGTCTAGATATTACAAAATAATAAGTGTCTGGGGTTTTCATACCTCGAAATCTTATTGAGTGCTAAGAGGTAAATTTTACTATTATAGTCTGAAAAAGAAAGCGGAGATTAAATTTTCATTGACGCACGTGTTAATGCCTGGTCCGTGTGAACCACTTGTCTGATAGTCAGAAACGTGTTTGTGTGTCTAGAGGAGAAAAATTTAGTATATTCTCATTGGTTTTAATGAGTGATAATTATAATTATGGTAGTATAATTATTTTATTATAATTTACTATTTTGACACTGTAATTAATTATATTTTTAAATTCTTTTTTGATAGACATGAACTCCTGTTTGACAAATCTGAATAAATAAATGGCAAAAATAATCTCACAGATAAAAAGAGAGATAGTAAAGAAGGGCGATGGAATTTTAATTTTAGATTTAGTGACAAAAATGAGCTAGAACAAAAAAACAGGAAATTGTGGAGAGCTATGATCCTCTGCGTCACTTAAGGATATGACATTGTGAAAGACAAAAAGACCCTACCCACTTGGAAGATCGATGTCACACAATTTTCCTAACCCCATTCCTCACCCAACAATTTGACGGTTTAACCTTCTTTATACGATGCTAAGGCTAAAGAAAAAATATTTTTAAAACAACTTTTTAGAATTTACGACTACAGCGACATTAAATCATTAGTCTTATATTTTTTACAGGCAGTAAATGATAAAATAGTAAAAGTAGAAATGAATTATAAATAATTTAGAAATTAAAAAGTATTTTTTAATAAAAAAAAAAAAAAACTGTTTAAATTTCAGCTTTAAAAGGGTGGATACACAAATTAAACCAGAAACTTTGAAACTAGTAACAAGTAACTTTAATAGTTTTACTTTTATGATTACTCTCTCTTTCTTTACGCTACTAATGGAAATCCCGAGTGTAAAAAAGACAAAAATAAAAAAAATCAGTTTACATTTTTTTTTTTTTTTTGTCATTATTTCAATTTTTAACTAATCATTTACGTAAAAGAGATGAAACTTTCATCATGAAAGTGAGTTTAAGTAGAGATGCATTCAAAAAACAATTTGAATTATACTTTTTTTTTTTAATTTTCTTTAACTGATGAAAAAAATAAATCTTCTTGTCTGGCACAAGGTTACTGCTGTGCAGAATCTAGTGAAGATCGAACTCACTATCACAGCACTAACTGATCTGAGACGAGCTGCTGAACTCGGACAGGAGACGCCCAGTGATAGAGAAAAAACGTTAATTTACTAAAACTTGTTAAGCGAAGTCAAAACGTCACTGACTCATAAACAATTAAGCTACTACTTTCTTTGTCAAAATTAGACCTGCTCAAAGAATCTTTGAGCAGGTCTAATTTTTTTAATTCGGTAATTTAATGAATTTTTTATTCTTTTTGTTTTTTTGTGAGCGAGTTTCGTTTAATTTTTTTTTTTAATTTTATTTATTTTTTTGTGGGACAAAAACAGTTTGACAGGTGCTTTTTAATCAAACAAAAGTAAAAGGTGATGTAATAAGGATGGAAAACTTTGTTTTGTTATCGTTTTCTAATGAAAAAAAGAGAATGAGAATTTGTTTCGTTTTTCTGACAGTTTTTACTATTAATTAAAAGTTTTTAATTTTTATTCTTTTCTTTCTTTCGTAGAAAAATCAAAGATTGAATCGAGGAGGAAAGATTTAACTTTAAAAATCTTTCCTCCTCGTTTCAATCTTAAACATTTTAAGTCTACTAGTTTAAATGAGATCACTTCGGGTTTGTTTTTACTTTTTTAACACTTTTTAAATTCATTTTTTAAATCATTAATTTATTTTGTATTTTTGTATTTATTGACATTAATTATTATTTTTTATTAAAACGTTTTTTCAATGAATCTAAAAAATTATTTTTTTTAAAAGTATTTTTTAAATTTATGTTTAAAAATATTAATTTTTATTTTAGCGTGGGGTTAAAAATTGCAGTTACTAATTTTTTTTCAAAATAGTTTCTGCTTTTCTTTTATAATCCATCATTTTCTTTCCGAAAAGATCGAAGTCTTTAATAAAGGAAAGAGAAAGAAAAAAATGATATGGAAGAAGATGTCTGATTTCAATAGACACAGGTTGTTTTTAAATTGATTTAGAAATTCCTCATCAATTTCCGATGTTTTATGTTTTAGAAATCATAATCAAAGCTGGTGGAAGGGTAAATAAACATTTAAAGTTTGAATTTAGTTCTTAGGGAGAGTAATTCCGATTTGTTTTTGTTTTGTTAGTTTTTTTTTTGTTTTTTTTTCTCACGGAGATCAAAGAAAAATATTGATACGGCCTAAAAATGGCTACAACTGCTACGATAGCAGCCTGTTGTTGTGGCTTTGATTATTATAACATGTTTGTAGTAGCAGCCACGATAATACCAACCATCAGCTCTCTCGTATATTTTCTTTCGTTTTTTTATGGGGGGGGGAAAAAAGTAAATCAGAACGGGAGAAGAGATAAGTAAACACTTTAGATAAATAAAAATAAACATTCAATGGATAAATCAACAAATTCAAGTCCATAAATCATCATTTATCCCTGAATTGTAAACATTTTTTCTTGCCTCAAATAAAATTAGGACAACAGATCGGAATATCTGAAGAAAAAGAAATTTATTTTAATTTATCAAACATTTTTTTATTATTTTTTCAATTAAAAAATGAAAGATAAACGGAAGTGAAAACGAGCAGAGGCAGTTATGATAAAATTATATTTATTGTTTAATTTTCATTCATTGCACGTTGTTAGCCTCCGTGGCCTAATGGATAAGGCACCGGCCTCCTAAATGATACTAAATTGCAGTTGAGGGTGTCAGCCGGGGATTGCGGGTTCGAGTCCCGTCGGAGGTGATTGCTATTTAAAGTAATAGACCAACATTTTTCTACATTGATCACACAATTCAATTGCAACAGTCATCACCCCACTCAACACGTGAAACTTTATATCAACATAGTGTTTTCCATTAAATGACGCCCCACTTCCAAAAGAAAATGTCTTCCTCAATTGTGACTTTTAACCATGAAGCACTGATATGTTTGCCACAAACATGTCACCCAGTGAGGATCATGCTCTTTACAGACTTGTAGCCTGTTAACCTCAGAATGTTTCAGAATTTTAACTCCAGTTTCTAGTTTTCTATTGCTCTTCCAAACATGACTAAGTAAATATGTTTACACATTTGATTAAAATGTCTTCTGAATTTGTTGACACCAAATTAAGTAAATTTTTTTTCTACCTCTCAGTTAAGGAATATTAGATTTTAAAAAAAATTTTTTTATTAAAATATCTCAGCATTTATTTCTGTGATTGTTTTAAATTGAAAAACATTCTTACTACTGATTTCCCTGACTTTGGCTGGAAAAGTTTTAAAATAAAATTTGCTCAAGACCCGTTCCTCTCCTTTGGGGAAGGGATGGGATCATTACCAGAGACCTAAGGCATCCCCAAAAAGAGAACTGGCAGGGAGATTTGAGCAATATTGCCTGTAAACCCACTTCAAACTGACTGTGTCACATTTGGTTGTGACGTAGGCCCACTGATACATTAAATGAAATAAGTGGCTCTGATGGTTTCATCAACAAAAGCTGTTTCACTGTAATCAAGAAATCAGTATTTAAATATGCTACACTAAAATTTTCCAACCTTGTACCTTGTGATTTTTTTTTTTTTACTGCAATTATTTACTGATTCTTTAATTATAAACCAAGTACTGAAGGGATGTGCATTGTGGTGCAGTAAATATTGACTTGGAACCAGAAATCGGAGAGCCAAAATCGAATTCCAATTGAATTTGTTGCATTCACTTACAAGCAAATATCTTTGGGAAAAGTATGAATCTGTCACTTCTCTCTCCAGCTATGGGTTAAGTTGCAGATTGGGTTCTATAACCTTGGTTGGCAGCCAGTCTACCAAAGAAATTAATGGCAACCTACTGTGGGAAAATCTTCTGCCCAGTCAGTCATGTCTCTTTCAAGACATGATCACCCAAGCATGTATCACACATGGTACTCAACTGACTGAATAGCATTTAAGTCATACACCACAAAAAGTTTTAGCTTTTATTTTCACAAAGTCTGCAGCCAATTCAAAAAAATTATAAAACCCTGTTTGTCTTTATTATCAATGGTAGCATAATACTTGTCAAAATTGAGATGATTTATACAGAGTGTGTCAGAAATATCTCCCACATAATGGGAAAACATTAGATAGATAAAGAATCCACTGCCAATACTGTTTTATGTAGGAAGTATTTCTGCCACACTCTGTATATGGTTCAGCATTTCTGCTAAGTACCTCTAACACTTCTACCTAACATCAGAGTATAGTACCTGTGCACTCTATCAAAAGTATTATACACATAGAGTGTGTGTGTGTGTGTGTGTGTGTGTGTGTGTGTGTGAGTGAGAGTAAACAAAAGGCAAATTGAAAACATTTCTTTACCGATAGATTTTTTACCTTGAGGAACTTTATCAAGGTATATCAGTTATATTAACATTACAGATATAGTTTTAACTATATCTGAACTTTTACACCTATATATGTGTGTGTGTACTTTTTATGAGAAATTACTCACTATGAGTGTGGATAAATACTGAAGAAAATGACAGACAAAATAAATGACATACCCAATCAGACATTTCTTCTGGCCAGCCTCTACTTGAAGCTTCATGCTTACCATCTTATACAATCTTCAAAGTTGGATACATGAAGATTGCAACCTGCAAAGTAGTGGTCAGCAAGAAAAGACACTTTAATAACAGTGAAACATATTAGATTAAGACACATTTCATACTTTGTTTCTTTTCTTTATTCTATTATATATATAAATTACGTTTTAGAACATGTACATAATTTCTTCTATATATGTCCTCTTCCCTACAATCATATGCTTGTAGGGAAGAGGACATATATAGAAGAAATTATGTACATGTTCTAAAACGTAATTTATAATAAATATTCAGTGCTCTATACATCATATATCGAGCACTGTTTAAATTAATGTTTTGGACGGAAAAAATTTTTCTTTTTTCTCTCCTCATTCTATACTCACTCGGATATATATATATATATATCCATATACACACACACGTATAGGGTACATATGGATGGAATAATATTCCATATCCAAAGAAACACTAATAAGATAAGACACAAGAAGTGTTGAAACAAAATAGCTACTTTTGTAGTGATATTATAACATATTCATGTTTTAATTTCTGAATATATATATTGTGATGTTACCATGATTCCAACAAGAGAAATGTCTACATTTTTAATAAAAAGAGAAACTGCAACTGTTCTTTTAGAAAATATAAAAGTGTGTTCTATTTTTTATTTTTACTATTCTGTTACACATGTTTCAGGTCTCTCGACCATCTTCAGGCAGTGTTTGTCAGTCATTGTCTTGCTGTGTGTGGTCACACCACACACAAGCAAGACAATAACTGACAAACACTGCCTGAAAATTATATATATATATAAATAATATACACACACACACACACAGCTTCTTCCTGCAAAACCATTGCCCTGTGGAACAAACTCCCAAGAGGATGTTTCCCAGATCACTAAAACTGTAACCTGTTCAAGTCTAGAGTCAACTGTTATCTTCCCCTCATATTCATATTAACTACACTTAATATAACCCCTTAACTCAAGAAGCCACCCAGGCCTTTTACAAGGTGAACTTTACTGTTATATATATATATACACACACACACACAGAGGGGATGGACAAAATAATGGAAACACCTTGAAATTTCAAACAAATATATTTCAATATTGAGTAGGACTGCTTTTGGTAGTAATTACAGCTTGAATTTTGCATGTGATCAACCCGTACAAAGTTTGACTTGTTTTCAGAGGAAATTTTATACATTCTTCAGCTAAAATAATCTCCGATTCTTTCAATAATGATGGTGGAGGATATCGACCCTTCACTTGTTTTTCTAAAATGAACAATAAATGTTCAATGATGTTGAGATCTGGGGCCTGTGGTGGCCAGATAAGATATTCTACTTCACTAGAATGTTCCTTGTACCATTCAGTTACAACTTTAGCAGTATGAATGGGTGCATTATCATGCTGAAAGATGACATTTCCCTCTGGAAGAAGTTCTTGAAACATAGGATGAAATTGATTAAGATTCTTAAATAGTTCTGTCTGTTGATTTTAATGAACTTATTTAACTAATATTTGTAAAATAACAATTTTAGCAACAAAATTAAGTAATACTAAGATTAAATCAAACATAAAACGAAACAAGCTTTTGACAGTTTAATCAAATTTTCAAAATTATCCTATTATGGTACTGTTTCCATTATTTTGTCCACTCCCTGTATATACGCATTTGGGCAGCAATCCCACTATAATACATGTTTCATTAAAAATAACTGACATTGTACTTTTGTTTTTAGTGCATTTTCCTTGCATGTGAGAAAGAGATATGGGAGTGTGAACTTAGTATAGGTAGAAAATGGCTAAATGATTATTCATTGGCATTCTTCCAGAGAGGTTAAATTCAGTGACAATAAAATTGTTCTCAAGAATTCATGTCAGACATTGCACAATTTATCTGTTAGAAATTTTTTGCATCATGTGTAGCCGATTCTTCACAAGCCTTTATTACCTGAATCAAATTATCTGTGATGACAGTCTAGTTTTGTTTTAAACTAAGCTGTTAAACTTTCATTACTCAAAATTAATACAAGAGCCTATTTGAGATCTATAGTGATTTTGCAAAAGTAGCTTAGATGTGGCACAAGGTCAAAAGTATGGGGCACCCAGTGAGGATTGAACTTACTACTCAGTTGCAATTGTTCTAGCAAGATAAGCTTGCTAACCATTACACCATGCCAAAGTGCTCCTATTTGATATATA